>JAVJIF010027678.1:0-42163 GCA_038442645.1 Agave tequilana | reverse complement strand
CAAAGGGTTTATTTCGAGGTTCGAGCACACTTGCTCTACATCCCCGCCTTGGACACACGAAGGATTTCCACTATGCACGATCCAACCGGATCTCTCCTTGGTGCCGCAACACCTACAAGCCCTCGGACTCCCAAGTCCCTTACACACCACAAAGCCCACCGGCTCGTCGAGGCCGCACCTCAAGCTACAAGTCCTCACTAGGACCCACAACACAAAGTCCTCACTAGGACCCGAAACAAACCGCGAACACAACCGTCCGCCTTATCAAAGAACAAAGATGAACTTTGATGATCACAACTCTTGATCACCTAAAATCCTCTCACATAACACTCCTATAGAATGAATAGCTCAATGGATGCTCAAGTGTTGTGTGAGAAAGCAAGGAAAGAATCTTTGGTGAAAACTCAAGAAAATCTCTTTTACACTCTTTGATAAAACTCTCCTTTTAATTGGAAGTATTGACTCTAATTTTGTGGAGAAAAACCCTTCAGAAAGACTGGGAAAAACTAGCTCTAAGGTCTCCAAAAATCTTGACTCAAACAATGACAAAACCCCCTTTTATAGAGGCCAGAAAAATCTGACCGTTGGGCTCTGTCAGAGCTGCCGGTCGACCGGTCCGGTCGACCGCCAACGGTCAAGAATCCGACCGTTGGAGCCTCCGGTCGACCGGCCCGGTCGACCGCGCGCACCTGGAGCAGAGAATTACTTCTCTGTCGGTCGAGCCGGTGCGGTCGACCGGAATTTCCAGAGAGCAGACTCTCTGAAGCGGTCGACCGGCACGGTCGACCGTTCTCCAGTGCACACAGTCGTACACGTCTGTGTACGTCCGGTCGACCGACCCCGGTCGACCGGGCCACTGTCAATTCTGAAAATCAGAACTGCCAGAACCTGAAAATTTTGGGATTAAAGATTGGTCTTTTTGGCTCCATAAAAAAAATCCCATAAATACTTAGAAATTCTACAAAAAATAGTTTTTATGATATAGAAACATGCTTGCACAAATCAATGCATGTTATTAAAAGATTTGACTATTTTTTTGTAACTTGGAATATTGGCTCATAATAAAAACTATTTTTCTAAAACAACATGTTTTTCCAAATTTTCATCAAATACAAAAATAAGATATACTTTAAAGCATAGTGTGTATGGTATGATCCACTACACAATCAAGATGAATATCTAGTTTTTGACATAAAGCACTAAACTTGGTTTTGGATATAAGATATGTAAACTTGAAATACCAAGAACCAAATAGAATCTTGTCACAATGAAAATCTTTTCTTAACAGAAATCTTTTATGAAATGAAATTTTTATCATGAAAACAATTCTATCAAGAGTGTGTGTGTGATATGACTTGAGCAATCCACCAACTATTCTATCCTTTACATTTTATCTAAACAAAAACAAAATCTTATACCTAGACACAAGTCTTCATCTTCTTGAAGTCTTCACTTGAAGGCTTCTCATCTTCTTGACTTGGTCCAAATGCAATCCACCGAGCTCATCTCTAGATGTGTTCTTGATGCATAGGCTCGTGAATCAACAACCGTGCTAGCTTCCAACTTGACATTTTATCCTTTGTTGAAACTCCACACCTACTAAGATCTTGATAAGGAATCTGTCACTAATTAAAACCAAGATCATTAGTAAAATAACTACATGAGTTGATCATCATCAAAACTAGAGTGATAGGCTTTTGGGCCAACAAGAAGATTCTGCAAATTCATTCTGAAAGAGAATCAGAAAATTCAACAGATTCTGTTATAGAATTGTTAGTCTGAATCTGGTACTTCTGAAGAAAAATATTCTTCACCTTCCTTCGTCCTTAACAGTGGTGCTACTCCAAAGTAAAGGGCAAATATTCATCCGAAATTTGTCCTTGTACCGCTGCTTCAACGATCCTGTGGAAGGTACTGGTTGACTACAGTTCGACCGTACGGTGATTTGGTAGTGCTATCCAAATACCGTGAAGAAGTGTTGTATCTTGGGAGACCAGCGTCCATTATCCCGTTAGCACCGGTGCGGGAGACGTAATTGTCTTAAGGAGATTCGCTCTAAGCGTACCTCACTCCAAATACTGTATAAGTGGATTAAGTCCTTTATACAGGGGATATACTTTACAGTATATCGAGACTGATTTATATTCAGTGTAATTGGTGTTTAACCAAGGAAGGAAATTAAAAGGTGGCTCTTAAATTAAGGAACGTTCTATTGAACGGAAAACTCTTACCTGATATTTGCCGACCTGACCAATTAGATTGTTGATATCTCAGTGATCTTGATTAGTTGTCAGATTGATTCCTGTTAAGCAGAATAACCAACAATGATATTATTGTGTATATAGCAATGCTTTCACTGTATTCATTATTACTTGGCTTCTATAGCAGTAGATTACTAGACCTCCGGTGCTAAATGATGATTCAGATGCCACGGTTGATGTCGAAATATTCAAAATATTTCCTGCTACTATTACAAGAATCAAATACTTCTCACCACTACTTTTTTCACCAACTCAAAATTTCAAAATCTATTGCCTCATTTCATTGAAGAATAATCTCTTCCATAAGAATATCACTATCAAGTACTCAACTTTTTGAATATCGGATCGGATACGGATCAGATATTGTCTTTATCATATCCGTATCTGCACCTAACCTTCGGACACAGATACGAATATTGAAGGATATAAAAAAATGATATCTGCGGATAATCCGCATCCAGATTGGACGCGGATTCGGATGCTGATATACGCGGGCAATCCGCATCCGATGGCTCCCTTAGTCTAGCTGTTTTTGTTAATATCTTTTAATGAAACGCGAGGGCTTGCCTGCACCATTGTGCTTGAGAGGGGGGGGTGGGTTTTTATGATTGACTGTGAATTTTTTTTTTTTTTTAAGATAGCGTATGGTAAGAGAAATATTCTCATACACGCTGGTATTCTGAGGCTCTTCATTTTGAAGGGGTTGGGGCATGAGTCACCGGGCCAAATAGAGCGGGTCCGACTTTGGAACACTCCAAAAATGGAGGGCTTAAGGAGACTTCTAGTACATGCAACAAGTGTTCTGATAAAATTTGTAATCTATAAAATAAAGGAAAATAGTGTGTATTGACTACTATGCTTCTATACAGACACCCCCCTGCCCCCACTCCCTCAAAAAAAAAAAAAAAAAAAAAAAAACGCACCATCGAGGGGTAAAAAAGAAAAAAAAAAAAATAGGACTCCAATAAATAGGCAAAAAATATTCAAAACACTTGACGGATAGGCAAAAGTCATAAATCTAAGTAAAATGTTATTTTCAGCCTTTCATTTTGTGCCTAGTTGATGAATGGACAAAAAGTAATTAAAATACTTGATCTTTAGTTTTTAGTTACTTTAAACAATGTTGATCAACTTCAACAACTTAAATGTAGTGAAATTGAGTTTGAGTGAGAAAAAATTGGACTCGAATCCTTTTGCATGTACCCAAGTCTATCCCATTTTTTTTATCTTTCGATTATATGTCCGAATCATACCCTAATATTGTAAGCATCAATAGAACACTTTTATCTTTCTTCTCCTCATAAAAAATCAAAAACCGTATCACTTCCTCCTCCTCCTTTGATCTCTTGGAGTCTAATCAGGGCCTAGTCAATAATTTTTCCAAACTGCACATAAATTTTGAGTTTTGGAGGAAAAAGATGAAAAAAATAGGTGTTAGACAATAGAGAAGGAAAATAAGTCAGAAGAAGATTTAACCGAAGAAGGATAAGATGATGAGAAAGACTGAGCAGATTAGAGTTAGAATTAGTAGATAGAAAGAAAGAAAGATGCGTGTAAAATAGAAGAAGAAGTGGATATATTTCATTCCACTTTTCTAAATTAACTAGGAAACAAAGTTTTATCTTGTGAAATTTACTTAAGATAACAAGAGATATTTTAATCTAAAATTATACTTAATAATATCACTTGCTGTCATGTAACTGTGGAGCAATTTTTTTGAGAAAATGTAACTGTGGAGCTATTAACTAATGATTTTTGAAATAAAGATACCCTTTAACTAATTCAGCCTAAGACTGGCAAATATCTCTCGTCTCATGTCATCTTTAGGTTCTTGATTTTCCCCTAGTAACCTAAGACTACCAACCCTAGGAAAAAAAGCCCAAGCACGTAAACTCCGTTTCCTTGCAGTCACAATCTCCCACGAGTTTCCCATGTTTCCATCCTCATGGCAACCAAAAATCTCTCTTACAGTTGACCTCGTCTCGAGGTCTCACAAGAAGAAAAACGGCTTATAGTCACAAAAAAAAAAATACCGTTTCCCTCAAAAAGCATATAACGACATAACAATAGAATTTATGAAAATATCACTGTAAGTCGTGTCACTAAATAAATATAACAATATTTTGCTTGAAACGCTGTAACATATAGCTACATATTTTAATGTCGTAAAATACAAATAAAAAATATTGTTGTATATAAAACAATAACTAAAGTACAATGACAAATAAAAATACAACTACATGCTTATCAACCAAATAACCACAATAGAAACCACTTTCAAAAGAGCTGATAATCCACAAACAAGTTCAAAAACAAAACGAACAATTACAATAGAACAATCACAAAACATCAAAAACTAGCAATTACAATGAAACAATCACAAAAATACTAAAAAAAAATGCAATTACAATACAATACCAATAATATTTCAATGTGCTTCAGAAATTACATCAGAACATCAAAATTGATCTAAAATTCAGGCAGCTCCTGAATGCTCATCCTCAACTCATAAACCACCTCATACAGCTTTTTGATCCTCCTCTAGAATATGCTTGCCTCCATCATCATATTCATCAACATAGCATTTGTCCTCTGAACTCATTATCCGCAATGAAGGATGAGGAACAGCGATCAACTCTTGTTCTTCCTTTGTGCATGCCAAATGCAGACTACTAAGGAACCCATGTCTTTAAAAAAAAACATGACCAGGGTGTTGCGCCCTCCGGATGAATTCCAAATAGCAGCGACATGCTAGTCACCCAGATCAATGTTCCAACGCCAAGTCAGTCACCAAATAATATGGCACCAACACAAATACAAAAAAAAAAATTATTTAATGATGATCGGCAACTTACCTCGTCCTTAGGGCAGAAGGAAGAAGATCTTATTCAGCCAACAGAGTTACAAAGGATTACAAAGTTGATCCGAAAATCTAACCAGAAAAACTATGCACTTGGACATAGAAATCTCATAAACAAACTAACAGTAGAACTCTCTCACAATCGATTCAAAATTGAAATAACTTGGGTGCAGAGACACTCCTTATGTAGCCAGTGGAACATCTAATAGAAGAAAACCCAACTAGGATTGAAATCCAATACAAGAAATAGAAACCTGAAACCAACTTGGATTGTGCAGAAACCGCGTTGCGGTGGACCGGGCGGTTGACCACTAGCCCAATTGTTCTGTGCAGTCTCCTCGGGTAGGTTGACTGGGCAGTCTAACAACTGTAGTGTTCAACTTTCAGTTCTTCTGGGTAGTCGACCGCTATTCCTTCTTTTCCAAACGTGCATGCTTGTGCACTTGCATTCGACTGGGCAGTCGACTGCACTGCTCCTTCTTTGCTTTTCAACTGAGTTAAAAACTCTGTCAAGCTTTTATCCTCTAATCTTCTCCCTCATAATTCTTCACCTCAGTGAAGATTTCTTAAATCTAGGCTGAACACAATGAATCAACCAAATTTGACTCATCCAACCGGCTGCCCATTATGGCTACCTACGTACCCTTTGTCCAAAAGATTAAGCCATATGTAGTCCATCAAAAATAAGCTCCACAAAGCTCAATCAAGTGAAATTGATTCTGTAGCAACGAACCCAAATGACTAAGTCATATGAATCTCACAATCTTAATCGCCATGGAGAACAACGATATTCAACTTGAGCTGATCTAGCCTTAATATAGTTTCCAAAATTAGCAAAGCACTGCCATTTGGGACAAACGAGATAGGTAGTACTCGTATTCAAAAGTTATTCAGATTCCTCTTAATAGCAAAAAATAGGGGTGATAGAAAGTGAATACCAGATGAGTTAGAATCATTACCATTATACACCTATATGATATCAGCCTCTGATTTAGACTCCTTTTTCCGCTTGAGTTTTGAACAATCAATCTTTCAGTATCCATCTTCTTTGCAGAAAGCATACTGGTTCTTTTAAAATTTTCACAACCATCAGTTTTGGACTTTTCAAAATCTCCTCTGCCCTTTCTGAAATCACCTAGAGGGGGGGTGAATAGGTGATGGCTATATGAATTATGACAATAATGCGGAATTTAAAAATTAACTTAACAATTAGCACAATACACAAATTCTTGCAAGTAATAGACAATATAAAAGTGCAAGTAATAAAGAGATAGAGTTTAGAGAGATTTGATCAAACGCAAACACAAGGAGTTGTTTCCGAGGTTCGAGCCACGCTCTACGTCCCCGCCTTCACACTTGAAGGATTTCCACTATTGAGGATCCCACTGGATCAACAATAAAAGGACACACTTGTCCGTCTCTTGTGATGCCGCAACACCACCCGAAACTCACTAGCTCCCTTGAGGCCGATGCCTCTACAACTTCACTCAAGTAAGAAAAGAGTGATCAACACTTGATCACTTTACAAAAGCTCACTAAGCACAATCCTAGAACCAAATATGTAGATGTAGAAATATGGGATTGTGTAGTGCTAATCTAGAGAGAAGTAGAGATGTAGGCTTCAAGATGGGTGATTGGAATTTTGGCTTTTGAGAGAAAATCTTGTCTAAAAGGAAGAGCTTGGAAATCTTTAGAAATCTCTTGTAAAAAATATTCTTGATGGCTCTAAAAATTGTTAGTCATATCAACTGAAGTGACCTCCTATTTATAGGGGTCAAAAACATCCTAAGAAATCCGTTGGAATCAAATCCCAAAGAGAATCAGCCAGAAAAAATAGTTGTTGGATCTGTCAGAACTTTTGACAGAGTCCGGTCGACCGGGTCGGTCGACCGCCAACGGTCAAAAATGTGACCGTTGGGGTTCATCGGTCGACCGGGTCGGTCGACCGAAAACTCCTGTGAAAGCAAGTGTACATCGGTCGACCGGGTCGGTCGACTGATATAGACGTGCACAGTATTGTGCACATCGGTCGACCGGGCCGGTCGACCGGTTACTGTGAGTTCTGAAAAACAGAACTTTCAGAACCAGAAATTTTTGGGTTTTTGGTTTTGGGTCTTGGGTTGGATTTTTGGAACTTGTGAAAACTTAGAGTATGAGCATATGTCATACTTCTATCATGTTAAAATAGTTTGATAAAAATCCTTTTGATAGAAACTTGTTTTTCCATAAAATTGTTTTTCCAAAACTATTGTTTTTCTAAAAATCTTATTTCCAAAATATGTTCTCTTTAGTTCTAAGTTAGAAATGGAAATTGAAATCCTTTTTGAAGCCATGAACCTAACTAAAAGGTGTGTGTGTGATAATCCCATAGCTCTACTTCTAATATCTAGCTTTGACAAAATATCTAAAAATAAAAAATAAAAATACAACTCTTGTTTTTCTTTGTCTTCTTGATCTTGTCTCGATCTTCACATCATCATCTTGATCCCGAAGCATCCTAATTGTGCATAGCTTAGGAATCTTCATTTTTGTGGCGTCCAAACTTGTGAGTCTTTTAGCGGAGCCGTCAAAAACCTGTTCTTGAACCTGAAATCCTTTTAAACAAAAGTATTAAATACATAACTACATATGTTTTGTTATCATCAAAATAACTGGGATAATGGCTTTTGGGCCAACAATCTCCCCCTTTTTGATGATGGCAAAACATATGTAGTTATCACAAAATATTTTGGGTAGAGACTTCAAATGAAGCTCCCCCTCAACACATGCATATATAGGAAAACATATGTAAATGGTAAACACCATATTTCCATGCCAACAAATAATACCAAATACTCATGTCATAGAATAGATGAAGGAAATGAGTTCATACATGACATAAATAAGAGATACATAAAAACAAAAGATAACCATGTCCACAACACACGTAAAAAAAATACATGTCCAAAGCAAAATAAAAATAAATACTACATGTCCCAACAACAAATACTACATGTCCATCACAAAATATCCAAAACACAAATACTACAAAATATCTCTCTCAAAATAACTCTCCCCCTTTTTGACATCATCAAAAGGGGAGGTCACTCCTCAGCACCATCATCACCGTCATCGCCGTCTCCGTCATCATCACCACCTTCCTCTGAAGAAGCAACCTCCTCTGGATCCATGCCATCTACTCTGGTGCGCGGTGGTGGAACAGAAGAGCGAGCTCTGGGAGGAAATGGAGGACCGGTGGCTGGGAGTCGACAAGCAGTCGGAGTACGATCAGGAACGAGCATGTCAAATTTTGAGAAAAGAGCCTGAAACTGAACATCCACGAATCTCATGGAGTCAGCAAAATATGACATGTCGTTTCGGACCTCCGCCCGAAAAGCAGCATCCTGAAAGGCACGAGCATCCAACTCCGCACGAATAGCTGCGTCGCGCTTCTCGACCCAGGCCTGGTGCGCCTCGATCTGAGAGCGGACCTCCGAAGAGACAAGAGCCAGAAACTCAGGAGGAAAAACAGGGGCTGAAGAGGAAGAGGATCCAGGTGCAGACGATGAGCCAGGACCAACAGGAGGAATAGGTGGTTGCACAGGAGCGTGTCTACGCAGCTGGGCTTCCATCATCTTCAGGACAACTCCATTGATGTTGGTCAGGGGATTGGAGGGACTTTCGGCAGAAAGATCAAAATCAAGAGCCCTAAGAAGATGGGTAATAAGCATGCCGTAGGGCAAGCTCCTACCCGCAGTTCGGATCTGATCAGAAGCCATATGAGAGGCTATGACTCTAGGAAAGTTTACCTTAATGCCTTTAAGAAGGCAATAGATAATCAAGGGTACACAACCCCTAGCATGGCTATACTCACCATGTTTGGGGACAATGTTGAAGAAAATAATCTTAGCAAGGACCTGAGCAGTGAGAGTGTACCTACTCACAACTTCGTTCCTTACTAGACCGGGGTTGTCATCCCCATGGATCAAGGTAGAGGCGGTGAGCGCAGACTCACCGTCCGGGAATTCAAAGTCATGTAGATCATGGGAATACACATCTGCTCCGCCAGTGGAGAGATGCAGAATCCTAGCAAATCGACCGATAGAGAGGTCGATATCTCTACCTAAAACCCTAGATGTGATCCGATTACCATCGAATTCAAAATTGGCATAAAAGTAAGGAACAAGGGAGGTGTAAACTTGCTCCTTGATGGTCAAGAAATCCACTAAATTGTTGGTTTGCAAGATATGTGGAATATTCAGGTGTTCAAAATCTTGGATGACAACGAATCTCCCCGAGTTAATGTTCCTCGTGGAGAGATGGGAATATCGATCAGCTGCAAGATCATTAAGGAAGGGTCGAACAGGTCTAGGAACTTGAGAAGAGGGTTGAGCAATACCCTTCCCTTTCTCAGTACGAGATCTTTTCGGCATGATGAATAAAAATTGGATTTTTAGGTGTAATCAAGTTTAAGGCACGATCTAGATGCTTAGAAACTTAGATTGATGACAATAGATAATAGATTCCAAAGCAAGAAATGAAAATTAGAGTCAAAAATCGGATTTTTACCTTAACTGAGAGAATCCAAAACCCTAGACTGAAAATCTTGAAATTCTCCGAATCTGGTGGTGGATGATCCTGAAATCGAAGATCTGGAAGTAGAAGGAGGAAATTGAGATGGGTTTTTAATTGATTTGAGATTGGTTAAGAGTTTGGAGAGAAAGAAAAAATTTTTGGAGAAGAGATGGAGTGGGTTCATCGGCTGAGTGAGAGAGAGAAAGAAAAAAAGTGAAGAGAAAAGACAGTTATAGGGCAAAATACGACGATCGGTCGACCGGTCCGGTCGACCGAAACAACCCGAGAGCTCTGTAAATATAGAGCGGTCGACCGGCTCGGTCGACCGATTTATCCCGAGAGCTCTGCAGACTAGATCGGTCGACCGGGACATATAGTCGGTCGACCGATAACAGAAAAGAAATAAAAAATTCTTCTCAGGCAGAGTCGGTCGACCGGGGCTTTATAGGTCGGTCGACCGGCTTTGCCTGAAATCTGTTAACAGCCCAAAAAAAAAAAATTTTAAAAAATTTGTAGTCAAAATAGGTATGACATATTAAACATATAGGAATACACCAACAGGTTTTAAATCTTCATTAAGTTATTACAATATCAAAATTCATGCAATCCCTTTTTAATTTTAATTTTCATATTTAAACAAAGATTTTAAAGATGTTGAAGCCGAATACCCAGTGACGGGTTCTGAACTTCATCCTCTTGATTCCTCTTGAATGAGTTGAGGTGCGCAATTGCCATCTTTAAGGTGTTTGTTTAAATAGGAAATTTTACAAATGTTTATTTTATTTATGAAAATATTGTGTATATGTATATAAGTATATAATCACAAATAATAACCTATACATGTGGACATACAATAAACAAGGCATGATACAAAAGATATAAAAGTTAACACAAGGCACATATACAACATGATAGAAAAGTAGTTCTATACAAGCATATATCAATAGAGTACAAAAGCAAACTATCAATTCTATACATATGTATACATGACTAAAAATCAAAAACTGGACATGGCATATACAATCATGATAGAGTTGCAAGTTTATACTAATCATGTATCAATGAGGCATAAAATTAAACTAGCAATCCTATAACAATTGTATATACAAAATTAAACTCTTGAATGGAGATGTTACCAATTTACGGGCAATCTCCAAAAATAGGTGCCTCCACGATAGCGATGCATGCACGATTTGTTCTTTAAGCTCCGATGCATCAACCACCCGGGCACCACTTCCTCCTAAGTCTTGGAGGGTGTAGATCCACCTATACCTGTATCATTTAAATTCGGTGGCTCTTTTGGTACCCAAATCTTAGTGGGTCCTTTGGGGTTAGATCCGGGGCGAACCCAAACAAATTTATTCTTAACATTGTTCTTAGCATAGCAAAATTTTTCTAAATGGCCTTTGCGGCCACAATGTGTGCAAATGTAAATTCTACCACTATTGTACATAAAAGCATGGTTATGTGTGTGTGCATGTTTATGTGTAGAGTGTTTATGATGAACATTTTTCCCTTGAGCTACTCCCTTAGGAAATTTAGATGCAAGCTTGTTAAAATCAAATGCACATTTCTTTAAAGTTTTATCTAAAGAATCAACACGTTTTTGAATTTCAACAAAAACATTTTTATCACTAGAAATCATGGGGGTTTTTCCTTTATTAGCTACCTTATACTTATCAAAATCATTTTTCAATTTTTCAAAAGAACTGGATAACTCATTTTTCTCTTTTAAACAAATTTCAAGTTTATTCTTCAAAACATCATTTTCCTTTTTCAATTTCTTATTATGAGATTGTGAAATCTCATACCTATGTTGCAATTCTTCAAAAAATTGAGCAAGTTCATCCATTGTGAGATCATCATCATCAATGGAAGTTTCTAGACATACCTTAGATGAATCCTCACCTTGTGCCATAAAGCACATGTTGGCGGCGTCGTGCTCCTCTTCGGATTCCGACTCCGAATCATCCCATGTAGCGGCCAAGGCTTTCTTCTTTCTTTGCCCATTCTTGGATGTGGTTGCTTGTAGAGCGGGGCAATCGGCAATTAGGTGACCGATCTTCTTGCAATGGAAGCAAGGACCGGGTTCTTCTCTTTTCTTCTCCTACCTTCCTTGAGGCTTCCCCCTTCGGAAGTTACTTTGCCGTCCCTTCTTGTAAAACATCTTGCCCACCTTCCGGATGAGCATGGCGAAGTCCTCATCGCAATCTTCGGATGAGTCGTCTTCCTCAATGGTAGTAGGAGTGGGTTTGAAGGCAATCGTCTTTTTCTTTGGTGCCTCCCTCTCTTCTCTAACTTTCATCTCCATCTCATGCGTCTTGAGATTTTCGATGAAGCCGGAGAAGTCCATCTCCTCTTTGTCATTAAGCTCCTTGAGTGTGGTCGCCTTGACTTCCCAAGCTTTGGGAAGAGCTCTAATCACCTTCCTTATCTTTTGATCATTATCAATCTTGTCGCCTAAGGAAGAAAGAGCATTAGTTATTTTTGTAAAACGGGTGAGCATATCATCAATGCTCTCATTTTCAAACATGTAAAAGTTCTCATATTGAGAACGTAGCAAGTCAACTTTAGCTCTCTTGACTTGAGACGTTCCCTCATGAGTCACAATGAGTATGTTCCAAACCTCAAATGCGGATTTACAATTAATTATGCGTGCAAGGTCATCCTCATTTAATGCTTGGGTTAATGCATATTGTGCCCTAGCATTAGCCTCATAGTCTTTGGAAGTATCCTCGGACCATGTGCTCTCATCACTAGTGGGTTCAATGAAATCTTTGGTAATGGCCCTAGCTACCCTAACACCTAAGGATTTCAAAAATAAGTTCATCTTGACTTTCCAAATGGGAAAGTTCAAGCCATCAAATTTGGGTGGGGATTTAATGCTAGAAAAGTCCATGGATGCCATGAATGCACAAGCAAATGTAAATGCAACAAAAATGTATATAGCCAAATATGGATCTCCCTAAGGTGGTTAGACCTAAGTTGTAGGGTTAGGCTCTGATACCAATTGAAATCACCTAGAGGGGGGGTGAATAGGTGATGGCTATATGAATTATGGCAATAATGCGGAATTTAAAAATTAACTTAACAATTAGCACAATACACAAATTCTTGCAAGTAATAGACAATATAAAAGTGCAAGTAATAAAGAGATAGAGTTTAGAGAGATTTGATCAAACGCAAACACAAGGAGTTGTTTCCGAGGTTCGAGCCACGCTCTACGTCCCCGCCTTCACACTTGAAGGATTTCCACTATTGAGGATCCCACTGGATCAACAATACAAGGACACACTTGTCCGTCTCTTGTGATGCCGCAACACCACCCGAAGCTCACTAGCTCCCTTGAGGCCGATGCCTCTACAACTTCACTCAAGTAAGAAAAGAGTGATCAACACTTGATCACTTTACAAAAGCTCACTAAGCACAATCCTAGAACCAAATATGTAGATGTAGATATATGGGATTGTGTAGTGCTAAGCTAGAGAGAAGTAGAGATGTAGGCTTCAAGATGGGTGATTGGAATTTTGGTTTGAGAGAAAATCTTGTCTAAAAGGAAGAGCTTGGAAATCTTTAGAAATCTCTTGTAAAAAATATTCTTGATGGCTCTAAAAATTGTTAGTCATATCAACTGAAGTGACCTCCTATTTATAGGGGTAAAAAACATCCTAAGAAATCCGTTGGAATCAAATCCCAAAAGAGAATTAGCCAGAAAAAATAGCTGTTGGATCTGTCAGAACTTTTGACAGAGTCCGGTCGACCGGGTCGGTCGACCGCCAACGGTCAAAAATGTGACCGTTGGGGTTCATCGGTCGACCGGGTCGGTCGACCGAAAACTCCTGTGAAAGCAAGTGTACATCGGTCGACCGGGTCGGTCGACTGATATAGACGTGCACAGTATTGTGCACATCGGTCGACCGGGCCGGTCGACCGGTTACTGTGAGTTCTGAAAAACAGAACTTCCAGAACCAGAAATTTTTGGGTTTTTGGTTTTGGGTCTTGGGTTGGATTTTTGGAACTTGTGAAAACTTAGAGTATGAGCATATGTCATACTTCTATCATGTTAAAATAGTTTGATAAAAATCCTTTTGATAGAAACTTGTTTTTCCATAAAATTGTTTTTCCAAAACTATTGTTTTTCTAAAAATCTTATTTCCAAAATATGTTCTCTTTAGTTCTAAGTTAGAAATGGAAATTGAAAACCTTTTTGAAGCCATGAACCTAACTAAAAGGTGTGTGTGTGATAATCCCATAGCTCTACTTCTAATATCTAGCTTTGACAAAATATCTAAAAATAAAAAATAAAAATACAACTCTTATTTTTCTTTGTCTTCTTGATCTTGTCTCGATCTTCACATCATCATCTTGATCCCGAAGCATCCTAGTTGTGCATAGCTTAGGAATCTTCATTTTTGTGGCGTCCAAACTTGTGAGTCTTTTAGCGGAGCCGTCAAAAACCTGTTCTTGAACCTGAAATCCTTTTAAACAAAAGTATTAAATACATAACTACATATGTTTTGTTATCATCAAAATAACTGGGATAATGGCTTTTGGGCCAACACTTTCAACACATCTCTCTTTCAGTCAAAGCCTCAGTTGTTGTGCTACTAGAAGACTTTTTGTCCTTTCTCCTCACCTCGTGATTCACAAGAGTAGCTAATACATCACTATAGCTAAGTAATTGCTTACCATTGATTAAGATTAGGATGAAGATCTCATACTCATCATCTGGAAGAGAACTCAAAAGAATCAACACCTCGTCCTCGTTCTTAATCATCTCATCCACATTACCTAGCTGCAAGAAGCTTCGTGTAGTTATTTATATGATCACAAATGGAGATTCCTTTATTCAAATAGAAGCGGTAAAGCCTTCTCTTAAGAATATATGTATTAACAATTCCAATGATCAATTAGCTAGGTATTATGCCTCAAGAAGCCTTGATATTTATGTAAAAGAGAATTGGATAAGTCATATATAAAAAAGAGGGAATTAAAAAAATTGCTTAAAGGGCAACAAAGTGGTAATACTTTAAACTTTTGTTAAGTAAATAGAAGTATATGTATAAAAAATATATTTGAGTATGAAAATGTTTGAATCAAATTCCCAAGCTAAAGACTATTCGCACTTCATGAAGATGCACAGGATTAGAAAACTTAGGAAAGATAGTGTGAAAAAATAAGATTTGAGTCTCTAAAAAAATGATGAGATTTCTTGATTTGAGATTGAACTTGATCATGATAAATTATTGGAAACTTATAAACTTATTTGATAGTGAATACTTATTGTAAAAAAAAAAGATTTTACTTTTTCCTTATTTTTACTTTTTCTTTTCCTTTTTTATTTATTTTTCAGTTATCCTTATTTTTTGTTATCTTTATTCTCTTAGTCTTTTCCTTTATCTTTTATTTTCTTTCTTTGAATTTTGTGGGTATATTCACTGTAAACCCTCACGAGACTAAAAAGAAAAGAATTTTGCTTATACTCGACCACTAGGGTGACCTTGGGTTAATGGCTTGTTGCACGTGCTAAGTGCAACCGTGATTACTATGAAAGTGAGTTAGATTTTATTTTTGTTTTTAGGATTTTAGATTTTCTTTTCTTTTTAGATTAGAGTTTTGCTCGAGGACTAGCAAAAGTTAGATATGAGTGTGTGATAATGATGATTTTCACATATATTTTATATCCTTTTTATACCTATTTTTTCTACTTTAATTCTGCATGGGTAGTTTTGTTCATGATTTTTGCAGATTTTAAAGTCAAGAGCAATTTTGAGAAAAAAACTTGAAAAGTGATGAAGAAAAGAGTTACAACAAGAAAATCACTGATACAAAGACCCGAGATGAAATCTTAGAGCATGAAGCTGGATCTACACATGAAGATAAAGCAGCCACCAAATTTCAGCTCCATTGGTTAAAGTCAGACGACGGATTGGCCATCCTAATGGCTAATTAGCTGTCGACTAGTCAACTTTACTGATGCGCTTTTGCCAGTTGTTTTTCGATTTCAATTCATAGTTGTATTGATTTTCTCGGTGGATTGGTCGAGAAATATGGTTGATTAGCCTTCCTTTTTAGTCGATTGCTGATGCATTTTTACCAGTTTCCTGATATGATTAAAATTGTACTTTAGAAACCCTGAGTCGGTTGATTAGGGTCTCAGAGGTATATATATCATTGTAAACTCTTGTATTAAGATGAAGGTTTGGAGATTTCTACCTTTTAATAAATTTTTTTAGCTTTTCAGAACAAATTTCTGAGTTCTTGGAAAAGGAGATCAAAAGAGAAGAAATTGTTGTAGTTCATGTCTATTGCCTTCTTTTCTTTCTTTTAATTTATTGTTTTGATGCTTTCTTATTATAAAATGATGATTTGTAACTTCTTCTTCGTGAGCTAAATTTCTTCTTGCTAGGGCTAATATGTAGTCTTTTCTTATATAGATTATTCATGGGTCTTTGTCCCTAATTGTTCTTATAAAAGTTTGTGTTAAATTCTTAATTCTATTTTTATTGTCTATTAATTGATGATAACAGTTAATTAAATGGTTAGGTATGAGACTGGTAGGATATAGTCTAGCAGAGCATCTAGAAATAAAATTACATCTTCACATGTTGAGACTGATAGGAGATACATAAGGTATGTAATCAAGATAGTAAAATCAAAAATCTTAATGCTTATATAGCTAGTCAATTCACTAGATTGATATATGTATTCTAAACTCAAGGTTAGAATTGATATTACTTGGTAAAGAATATTGATTAAAAATGAGTTTTTTGATTCATAACATAACTTGAATAAAGTTTCTAATACAATTAACTAGAATAATCTAAATTAGAATTTCCCAAGTCGCTTACCCTTGCACTCATCTCATCTTCAAAAATAACTCTTAATTAGACATTTTTAGTCTACTTTAATTGCTCTTAAAATCACTTCTTCAAATAAGATTCAGAATAAATTAGTGTGGTACTTAATTGTAATTCTAATGGGATCGACACCTTATTTCTTGAACAACTGGTACAATTGCCAACTCTCACACCAAGTTTGTGGCACCGTTGTCGAGGATTGTGTTATTAATATCATCAATATTTTCACCTGATCTTAATTTGAAATTTTATTATAGAAACTGATATCTTGTTTTTTTTTATGCAAGACACAGGAGATAGAACTCTAAAAGAAAACAGATCACGGCCAATAGGCCGTCTGAACGGCCAATCAGTCGAGATTCTATGGAATCTGGGGTTAATCTTTCAGGAACTAATTCTTGTTGATTTATGAGACGATCTGAGAGTACTGAACTACTACCACAAGATCCAGAGATCACAACAACCTACAAACGCTTGTTAAAGAAGAAGAAAGATTGTGAAGCGGTCATGATGAACACCGAAGAAAAGAAGGCATTGCAGGACTACAATGTCCCATCCCTCACTGCAGCAACATCATGCATCCGAAAGCCAGCAACTTAAGCCAACAAATCTTAACTCAACACGACAGTGATTCAATTAGTGCAGAACACATGCCAATTTGGAGGCTTACCCAACAATGATCCAAATGAGCACATTGTCAGTTTCTTGGAGAAATGTGATACACAGAAGCACAATGGCATGTCAACTGATGTGATATTACTGATGTTATTTCCTTTCTCACTAAAAGATAAGGAAAAAAATTTTGTTCTATTCATTGCCAAGAGAATCAATCTCAATATGGGACGAGATGGCATCAAAATTTTTAGCCAAGTACTTTCCACCATCCAAGGCGGCCAAACAGCGAAATGATATGACTACCTTTGCCCAATTCAATAACGAATCCATCTATGAAGCTTGGGAGTGATACAAGAGGCTTGTTAGGAAGGAACCTGATCATAGGCTTCCTCCATGATTGGAAATCTAGTTCTTCTACAATGAACTCAGCCACAATACAAAGATGACCATAGATGCAGTCGTCGGTGGAGCATTGATGAGCAAGGAACAAGATGAGGCTCATACGCTACTAGAAGAGATGGCCTCAAAAACTATCAATGGCAATCAGGAGGACAGTAGCACTGAGGATCAGGAGTGTACACGAACTAAACGCTTTTTCTGCAATTCAAGTCCAACTGGCTTTAATCACAAAGCAACTAGGAGCCGCCAATGTAAGTGCAATTCAAAAACCAACCCTAGCTTGCAAGTTATGCGAAGGTCATCCAAATGATGATGGTTAAGATGGAAACACTTTAGCGTTTGCTCAAAATGAACATGCAAAATACATTAACAACTTCCAATGATCTAATAATCCATACTACAATACATACAACTTTGGGTACAAAACCATCCAAATCTTTCTTGGGGAAACAACAACAACGTCATGAAGCCTAACAAATTTTAGCTACAACAACAACAATGCCAACCACAATAGGATATAACTTCTTTTTTGTCTCTCTATACTTCTCTCTCTGCCCCCCCAATCTCTCCTCCTCTCATACTTTCTCTCACTTCTCTCTCCCTCCCCCCTGGTGACTGCGCCCGAGCGCCGCCATAGACCCGTGACCAATGCCCAGCCCTAGGGCGTGCCACTGTTTAAGACGAGAAAGGTGTATGTAAATGTGGAGTATAATTTGCACACAAATATATGTATTCAATTAAGGAGGTAAGGTTTAGAATCAACCTCTTGTGCTTTTGATTACTCCACAACTGTATTTAAAATGTTCAATGTACCCTTTCCAATCTCCGTTATAGCATAGGGCTATACCGAGTCGATTCTCAGGGAGAGCTAGCGATAGAAGCGTTACGGTAGGTAGTGAAGATGTAAAACGAGAATTCTTCTTTGCTTAAAAGAATAAAACAATCATGGAAAAAGAAGTGAAAGAATGGATGGATATGTTCATGATGGAAAAGTGGAAAGAAATCAAAGAAGATTGGATTTGGACTAACAACTAAAAAGAAAAGAAAACTTTCGAAAACTTGAATGGAAGAAAACCATGGCTAGCTAACCTTACTTCCTTGCCAAAACTTACTAAACTCCGTGATAGTGAATGCGTGCCTCATGTTGATTCATCGGCATGGATTTGTCTCGCGTGTTGATCTAATTACTTTCTCACTTGAATGACGGGGGGTTTACCCTGTAACGCCCCGATCCCAATGATACGGGAACGTTACTGCAACGCATATACGTAGGTCAGATGGTGCCCCCACGTATATACGCTAAGCATTAAGTACAACAAGTATCAGAGTACAACACACAGCGTGGTATATTCATATGCCAACTTACAAAAGATAAATGCAAAGCTATACAAGTTATGATAAGCAAAATCACTTTACAAGTGTCCTTTATCACAACCCAAGTCCAAAAAGAACGATATACAATCAAAAATACAAAAGTGCTCACGAAATGGGTGGAGATCCCGTGAACCAAAAGGAAGAGTCTGGCACGAGGACGGAGCTAATCTGCCTGCTCACTAAAGAAAGCCTGATCTTCGGTGGATGGCTCCACTTCGACCCAGGCCTCGGAATCTGAATATGCAAATCCAAAGGGTCAAGACATATAATGACAAATAAAAGATAGTCAAGTGACATAAGGATCATGAATAGAGGTAATGAAGTTACAATAAATAGCAATGAATAACAAGCGATGTAACTCAATAAGGTAAGATCATATGCAATGAATCTATAGTTAATGTCTTATTATTATTACTTGTCTTACTGTGATATCTAGCTATGTGACCCAGCGTCCCAGAGCACATAGATCCATATCCTAGTGAAACAAGGTTGTTATTGGAAACAGCGGTTGTATCGACGAACTATGTTTACAGTGGGTCCCGTGCATACCCGGGACCACGGCCCAGGATTGTTCCGTTGCTTGAAGACGGAACCTGCCGCTAGGCTAACAGGAGGGTCTTATGTATGCCCTTGTCATGACAGTAAACAGGAAAGGGAGGAAGCACTCCCCTCGGTCCCCTGGAGTACCGCAGGTAAGACCGGAAAATATAGTGCACAACCTAATACCACTGTAAACACGAACACATATCGATATCCGCATATTTCCCCCGACCCATATGTAAGTTGGTGCTTTTTATGTAAAAGTCAAGTGTATCATGCTTAGTTTTAAGAGATGGCATGATAAGTGGTGATATTACTGTTTAACATGTCATGAAACGAGTATATGCAATAATAAGTCATGAGGTAACAAGAGATACATCCATTCAGTAATAAGTCATGTTGAGCCAGTATTGAAGCATGAACAAGCAAGATATAATACACATGTATCAAGTATAAGAACCAAATTCAGAACAGAAATTAACTATGACACACAGTCAGGATTAGTCGACTAGGGGTAAGGGTTAGTCGACTAATACTGGGATACAGAGAGTTAGAATTCTGTTTCAGGAAAATTAGTCGACTAGGGTAGGAAGGTTAGTCGACTAATAGGGAGTTCTAGTCGACTAATGGACACTTAAGTCGACTAAGTCTGCTGATACAGAAAGTTGGGTTTCTGGTCCAGGAAGGATTAGTCGACTAGGTAAATTTAGGAGTCGACTAATATGGGTTTCCAGAGAGTTTGTTAGTCGACTAATATTTGGGGCAAGTCGACTAATACTGGGTTTTTTCCAGAAAACTAAGTTTCAGCTAAGTGTTCTAGTCGACTAGTTCCTATGATGAGTCGACTAATACTGTGAAGAACAGTGAGCAGATCAGAATTTCTGGAAGTGTGTTTGATGGTTCAATTCGTGGTTTTTGGTGACCTAGGTGTACAAGAAGTGTAGATACAAGTATCCTAGGGCTAATACAAGTCTTGGTGAGTGAAATACTCACTTGGGATAGGTTCAATTGTGACTTGATTCAAGGATGGAGATGATGGCTTCACTCCACACTTGTTGTTGAAGCTTGAGGTTGAAGAAGTGCTCTTGGAGTTGCCTTGGGCTGGAGGGAAAGGTCTTGAAGTGATCTTGGAGCTAGGGTTCAGTTGTGGAAGGAGAAGGGAATTTTGAAGAAGATTTCTTCTCTTGGTGAAGAAATGAGAAAAAGGGCAATTTGCAAATGACAATGCATATATAGGTTTGTGATTTTTGTAAAGGGAGAGGAATTAAAGTGAAAGGGAAGGGTTTTCTTGCAAAAGGAGGGGTGAGGTGAGTGTCCTCTCTTTGGCCACTTGGCCGGCTGTGGGAGAGGGAGAGAGTGAGTGGGGTTAGGTGAAGTGTGAGTGGGAAATGAGGTGGCACATGAGGTGGAAAAGGAATTTTGCAAATTTTGGAAAAATGTCCGAAATTCAAGTATCTCGGATTGGTCTGAAAATTTTACCAAAAATCAAGAAAAATATTTGAAGACTCATGGTGAAATTCGTTTGAAGAAATACTGTATAGATTTTTAGTTAAAAATCTTGGAATCAGTAATTTACCGACTCCGAAAGGATTTTCATAAATTTATAAAATTCTCAGAAAAAGAGTATAAGTAGGAAATATGATTCTAAGCAATAATGTCTAAAGGACTTTCTAGAAATTCTTAACAGTTTGGAAGATAAAAATTCGGAAATCGGTCAGCGATACTGGCCGACACCGGTCTTGAAGAAATTCATTTTAATTCCAGAAAATTCCAGAAAATCACATAAAATCTAAAATAGTGGAAAACGATATTTGAAATTAAAATCGGTCAAATACGGAAGGTAAATCGGAAAATACGGTCGAAAGACTGAATACGTAACTAAGCACGTATTCCGGGAGAGGGGTATTACAATCTACCCACCTTACAAAAATTTCGTCCTCGAAATTTCATAAGGTGAAAGATAACAGGAAAAGCAATAGATAGATATGGATACAAGGAAAGATAATGGTAGAAAAAGTAGAAGGGAAGAGTCTTACCCAATCAAGATGTGAAAAGATGAGGATAACGATCCCGGATAACGTCCTCTCGCTCCCAAGTGGCCTCTCCTGGCGCATGCCTGTTCCATGACACCAATACCAATGGAATAGCTCTGTTCTTCAGTGTCTTGACACTCCTATCCAGGATGGCCAACGGCTGTTCTTGGTATGATAAATCCGGTTGTAGCTCCAGCTCGGAATGATCCAGAATATGGCTGTCATCCCAGACATACTTCCTCAACTGAGACACGTGGAAGACATTATGCACCCCGTCCAAAGATGGCGGCAATGCCAATCTATAGGACACATCTCCCACACGATCCAGGATCTCGAATGGGCCAATATACCTTGGACTTAGTTTCCCACGAGCACCGAACCGGATCACTCCCTTGGTAGGTGATATCCTCAAGAATACATGATCTCCAACCTGGAACTCTAATGGCCTTCTCCGAGTGTCTGCCCAACTCTTCTGCCTACTCTGAGCAGCCCTGAGATGATCTCTGATGACTCTGACTTTCTCTGTCGTCTGCATCAGAATCTCTGGTCCCAAAAGACTCCTCTCACCGACTTCATCCCAACAAATCGGTGATCGGCACTACCTACCATACAATGCCTCAAAGGGTGCCATCTTAATACTTGCCTGGTAGCTGTTGTTATATGAAAACTCGGCCAAGTGAAGATGGTCTTCCAAGATCCCCCAAAGTCAATCATGCAAGCCCTCAACATATCTTCAAGGATCTGGATAGTCCTCTCAGATTGTCCGTCTGTCTGAGGATGATAAGAAGTACTGAATTTCAGACGAGTTCCCAGACTTTCTTGGAGACTCTCCCAGAAATGAGATCTGAATCTGGTGTCTCTATCTGACACAATACTAACTGGAACTCCATGCAGACGAACCACCTCCTTCATATACTTATCTGCCAGAACCTCTGTCGACTGGCCTACCCTGAATGGTATGAAGTGAGCTGACTTGGTGAGGCGATCAACTATCACCCACACCGCATTATTACCCCTGGGACTCCGAGGCAATGCCGTCACGAAGTCCATGGTGATGTGCTCCCATTTCCACTCGGGTATCGGCAAAGGTTGAAGAAGTCCAGCTGATCTCTGATGCTCGATCTTAATCTGCTGACAAACCAAGCACTTAGCAACAAACTGGGCTATCTCCCTCTTCATAGCATTCCACCAAAAGTGCTTCTTCAGGTCCTGGTACATCTTGTTTCCTCCTGGATGTATAAAATAAGCTGAACTGTGAGCTTCCTCCAAAATCTTCTGTCTGACTTCTCCCTGGGGAACACAAAGTCTATCTCCAAAATACAATGCACCATCTGGATGAATGCAAATATCAGTCCTCAATCCAGCCTCCACCTGAGCTCTGAATGTCTGCAATCTGGGGTCCTCTTTCTGAGCTCCCTTGATGTCCTCTATCAATGATGACTGGATCTGTAAAGTCATAAGCTGCCCTGCCTTATCACCTCCTTGCACCAACATCAAATCCAATCTGATGAATTCCTGAATCAACTCCCTCTGCTGCGAGAGGTGGACTAGCACTCTGTTCTCTGGCATCCTGCTCAGTGCATCCGGTACGGTATTGACTTTGCCTGGATGATACTGCAAGTCAATATCGTAGTCCGCCATAAGCTCCAACCACCTCCTCTGCCTCATATTCAACTCCTTCTGTGAGAAAATATACTTGAGGCTCTTGTGATCTGTGTATATCAACACTTTGTCTCCCAGAAGGTAGTGTCTCCAGATCTTCAAAGCAAATATCACAGCTGCCAACTCCAAGTCATGAGTTGGGTAATTCCTCTCATGAGGCTTCAACTGCCTAGATGCATATGCTATAACATGATCATGTTGCATAAGCACACACCCCAGGCCTTTACCTGATGCATCACAGAAAATGACCATCCCTCCTCTTCCTGAAGGAGTCCTCAAGATTGGGGCTGTGATAAGCCTCTGCTTCAACTGCTCAAATGCTGCATCACAATCTTCTGTCCATAAGTATCTCTCCCCTTTCCTGGTGAGCCTGGTCAACGGAGCTGCAAGTCTAGAGAAATCCTGGACAAAGCGTCTGTAATATCCGGCTAGTCCAAGAAAGCTCTTTATCTCGGTCACCGTCTTCGGAACTGGCCAATTCTGCACTGCTTGGACTTTACTAGGATCAACTGAAATTCCTTCTGCTGAAACTATGTGTCCAAGGAAAGCTATGCTATCCAACCAGAATTCACACTTGCTCCTCTTGGCATGAAGCTGCTCCTGCTGAAGAGTCTGCAACACAATCCTCAAGTGCTCTGCATGCTCCTTCTCATTCCTTGAATAGATCAGGATGTCATCTATGAATACAACTACAAACTGATCTAGGTAAGGGGAGAACACTCGATTCATCAAGTCCATGAAAACCGCAGGGGCATTGGTGACTCCGAAAGGCATAACTAGAAATTCATAGTGGCCATAACGAGTCCTGAATGCCGTCTTCGGAACATCCTCCTTCTTCACCCTCAGCTGATGGTAACCCGACTGCAAATCTAACTTAGAAAATACACGGGCTCCATGGAGCTGATCAAATAAATCATCAATCCGGGGCAAGGGATACTTGTTCTTGATGGTGACCTTGTTCAATTCCCTATAATCAATACAAAGCCTCTTACCACCATCCTTCTTATTCGCCAAGAGCACTGGAGCTCCCCATGGTGAAGTGCTCGGCCGAATCAATCCCTTGTCCGAATACTCCTGCAGCTGCTTCTTCAGGATCTCCAACTCCGTCGGTGCCATCCTGTATGGAGCCTTAGATATAGGAGCTGTCCCTGGAATTGTATCAATGGAGAACTCCACTATCCTCTCCGGTGGAAGTCCTGAAATCTCAGCAAAGACTTCTGGAAATTCATCCCACACTGGCACTCCCTTCAGAACCTCCGAAGTGGTCATTTGAATCTCCTTCTTAGCAGGCTTCACCTCTCCACTAAACTGGAACTCCGGCTGATGAGGGATTCTGAAATTGATCCTCCTCCCTCTACAGTCGATCACAGCATAGTATTGACTGAGCCAAGTCATGCCTAAGATCACGTCGTACCCTTTGGTGTCTAGTACGAGCATATCTATGGCCAAGATCTTCCCACAAAGCTCCACTGGACAGTCAGCACAAACTCTAGAAGATACAACTACCCCATTCCCTGTACTTATCTCCCACTTGTGGTCTAAAGCCTTAACAGGTATGGAATGAACAGCCACAAAATGGTCGGAGATATAACAGTGGGATGCACCCGAATCGAAGAGAGCGAGAACAGGTATTGAATGAACTCTGATGTTACCTGTAATCACCTCCTCTGAAGCCTCAGCCTCCTCTGCTGACAGGTTGTAGGCCTGACCTCTACCACGTCCTGCTGCCGTCCTGGCTCCTCTCTGCACTGGGCGAACAACATGCGGTGGAGGAAGGGGAAGAGCTCTCCTCATCACTGGTCCCTGGTGCCTCTGCCCAACTGGCCCTGGTAGTACCCTCTGTACATTCTGCCCTTGAGGTGCCGGCAAGGTTTGATTAGCAAACCCCACTCTCCTGTGCGGACAGGTCTCCACGGCATGGTCTCGTGCTCCACACACCAAACACCATCCGTTTGCCCTCCGGCAATCCTGCTGAGAGTGTCCTGGTTTCTGGCAGAAATTGCAGATAAGACCTGGTCGAGCCACCTGGTAAGGAACTGCCCTGAATGGTTGCCTGGCCTGGACCTTCGCTGCTCTGGATGGTCCTCCTCTGCCCACCGGCACAAACGGCCTCTTCATGGCCTGGTTCTCTTGCTTCTTCTGAAACCCACGCTCCACCTCTCGAGCGATGGTGAGAACCTCAGCATAGGTCTTCAGCTGCTGGGGCATCAGAAACATCTGGATCTCCATCTGTAAACCCTGCTGAAACCTGCTTGCCCTCTTCTCTTCATCTGACACCATGTAAGGGGCAAAGCGACTCAGCCTGAGGAATTCTGCAGCATACTCATCCACGGATTTGTTCCCCTGTTGAAGCCTGATGAATTGCTCCTCCATATCTTTCTGAGCAGTGGCGGGAAAGAACCTGCTATAAAAGCTCTTGGAGAACGTATCCCAAGAGATAGGCTTCTTCAAGCGAGCCTCCTCTGCAAGCCACCAAGTCCTGGCTATGTCCTTCAGCTGTATCTTTGCAACCTCCACTTGGTTCTCCTTAGGCACCCTGGCGGCGTTCAGCAGATCGGTGGTGTCTGTTAACCACTGTTCAGCCTCCAATGGCCTCTCGACTCCCGTGAATACGGCCGGCTGTAGCCGTCGGAAGTCTGAGATGTTCCCCGGCTTCTGCTCCTTCGGGGCTGCCAACTCCTGCCTGAGGAGCTCAGTCTGCTGCTGCTGATTCTCCATCTGCTGTTGCTGGTTTCCCAGCATAGTCTGAATGATCCTCAGGACATCAGCACCCTCTCCTCCTACGGGTCCATTCGGTACTTGCCCGACATTGTTGCGACCCGAACGTCTCTCCATACCGAAAGGGATAAGATCTGGAATTGGAAACAAAGGGGAGGAGTTTAGGATACGAGGAGTGAATCAAGGACGAAGTCAAGAAGGACTATATAACTTTGTACATTGTAGTTGGCATTAGCAAATCACTAGAATTTGCCACTTGGTTGTACTTTTAGGTTTGAGAGCCTAGGCTCTGATACCAACCTGTAACGCCCCGATCCCAATGATACGGGAACGTTACTGCAACGCATATACGTAGGTCAGATGGTGCCCCCACGTATATACGCTAAGCATTAAGTACAACAAGTATCAGAGTACAACACACAGCGTGGTATATTCATATGCCAACTTACAAAAGATAAATGCAAAGCTATACAAGTTATGATAAGCAAAATCACTTTACAAGTGTCCTTTTTCACAACCCAAGTCCAAAAAGAACGATATACAATCAAAAATACAAAAGTGCTCACGAAATGGGTGGAGATCCCGTGAACCAAAAGGAAGAGTCTGGCACGAGGACCGGAGCTAATCTGCCTGCTCACTAAAGAAAGCCTGATCTTCGGTGGATGGCTCCACTTCGACCCAGGCCTCGGAATCTGAATATGCAAATCCAAAGGGTCAAGACATATAATGACAAATAAAAGATAGTCAAGTGACATAAGGATCATGAATAGAGGTAATGAAGTTACAATAAATAGCAATGAATAACAAGCGATGTAACTCAATAAGGTAAGATCATATGCAATGAATCTATAGTTAATGTCTTATTATTATTACTTGTCTTACTGTGATATCTAGCTATGTGACCCAGCGTCCCAGAGCACATAGATCCATATCCTAGTGAAACAAGGTTGTTATTGGAAACAGCGGTTGTATCGACGAACTATGTTTACAGTGGGTCCCGTGCATACCCGGGACCACGGCCCAGGATTGTTCCGTTGCTTGAAGACGGAACCTGCCGCTAGGCTAACAGGAGGGTCTTATGTATGCCCTTGTCATGACAGTAAACAGGAAAGGGAGGAAGCACTCCCCTCGGTCCCCTGGAGTACCGCAGGTAAGACCGGAAAATATAGTGCACAACCTAATACCACTGTAAACACGAACACATATCGATATCCGCATATTTCCCCCGACCCATATGTAAGTTGGTGCTTTTTATGTAAAAGTCAAGTGTATCATGCTTAGTTTTAAGAGATGGCATGATAAGTGGTGATATTACTGTTTAACATGTCATGAAACGAGTATATGCAATAATAAGTCATGAGGTAACAAGAGATACATCCATTCAGTAATAAGTCATGTTGAGCCAGTATTGAAGCATGAACAAGCAAGATATAATACACATGTATCAAGTATAAGAACCAAATTCAGAACAGAAATTAACTATGACACACAGTCAGGATTAGTCGACTAGGGGTAAGGGTTAGTCGACTAATACTGGGATACAGAGAGTTAGAATTCTGTTTCAGGGAAAATTAGTCGACTAGGGTAGGAAGGTTAGTCGACTAATAGGGAGTTCTAGTCGACTAATGGACACTTAAGTCAACTAAGTCTGCTGATACAGAAAGTTGGGTTTCTGGTCCAGGAAGGATTAGTCGACTAGGTAAATTTAGGAGTCGACTAATATGGGTTTCCAGAGAGTTTGTTAGTCGACTAATATTTGGGGCAAGTCGACTAATACTGGGTTTTTCCAGAAAACTAAGTTTCAGCTAAGTGTTCTAGTCGACTAGTTCCTATGATGAGTCGACTAATACTGTGAAGAACAGTGAGCAGATCAGAATTTCTGGAAGTGTGTTTGATGGTTCAATTCGTGGTTTTTGGTGACTTAGGTGTACAAGAAGTGTAGATACAAGTATCCTAGGGCTAATACAAGTCTTGGTGAGTGAAATACTCACTTGGGATAGGTTCAATTGTGACTTGATTCAAGGATGGAGATGATGGCTTCACTCCACACTTGTTGTTGAAGCTTGAGGTTGAAGAAGTGCTCTTGGAGTTGCCTTGGGCTGGAGGGAAAGGTCTTGAAGTGATCTTGGAGCTAGGGTTCAGTTGTGGAAGGAGAAGGGAATTTTGAAGAAGATTTCTTCTCTTGGTGAAGAAATGAGAAAAAGGGCAATTTGCAAATGACAATGCATATATAGGTTTGTGATTTTTGTAAAGGGAGAGGAATTAAAGTGAAAGGGAAGGGTTTTCTTGCAAAAGGAGGGGTGAGGTGAGTGTCCTCTCTTTGGCCACTTGGCCGGCTGTGGGAGAGGGAGAGAGTGAGTGGGGTTAGGTGAAGTGTGAGTGGGAAATGAGGTGGCACATGAGGTGGAAAAGGAATTTTGCAAATTTTGGAAAAATGTCCGAAATTCAAGTATCTCGGATTGGTCTGAAAATTTTACCACAAATCAAGAAAAATATTTGAAGACTCATGGTGAAATTCGTTTGAAGAAATACTGTATAGATTTTTAGTTAAAAATCTTGGAATCAGTAATTTACCGACTCCGAAAGGATTTTCATAAATTTATAAAATTCTCAGAAAAAGAGTATAAGTAGGAAATATGATTCTAAGCAATAATGTCTAAAGGACTTTCTAGAAATTCTTAACAGTTTGGAAGATAAAAATTCGGAAATCGGTCAGCGATACTGGCCGACACCGGTCTTGAAGAAATTCATTTTAATTCCAGAAAATTCCAGAAAATCACATAAAATCTAAAATAGTGGAAAACGATATTTGAGATTAAAATCGGTCAAATACGGAAGGTAAATCGGAAAATACGGTCGAAAGACTGAATACGTAACTAAGCACGTATTCCGGGAGAGGGGTATTACATACCCATCGGAGAAGAGAAGACCATCCAACTTGCAAGATTAAAGATAGCAATCACCCATGAGTTAGTAGTTAGCAAGGTAAGTGGTTAGCTAGCACATGTAGAAAAGCTAGCTACAAGCCATAAGGAAAGTAAAACAAAGCATGAACTAAATTGCAAGAAAGTAAAGCAAGAAATAAAGAAAGCAAGTAAACTAGAAAATGCAAGAGTAGAGAGAAGAGAATGGATGAATCCTTGCTTCACAAGTTGTCACTCCTTGATGTACACAAGCTTTCTCTCTCTTACAAACTCTCTCTTTACAAAATTTCTAGGGAAGAAGAAGAGAGTCTAAAGAACTAAAACCTAGAGAAAAACCTACAAAAATTACAAGCATGTACTAATTTCTCCTCTCTTCTCCATTCAGTCTTTTCTCGCAGGTCAGGTGCAGATATTTATAGGCTGAGAGAGAAGCTTCAAGAGCCTAGGCCGTTGGCGCAAAATCCGAGATCCAACAAACCCAGATCTGCCGCAGATTGGCGACAAATTGCGGCAGTTTGAAGGCCGTTCAGCAACAACTTTCTGTTGCAAAGTTGTTATGAGGTTGTTATCCACGTGGCCTTCTAGAATCTTGAGTTGTTACGCGGATCTCTCTGGATTCTGATTTCAAATTTGGGCTTTATCTTGGGCTTGGAATTAATCTCTTTAATTATTGCTAATTAAAGTGATTATTGGGCTTTCTCTCATTTCAGTTGTGGACCTGTAAAAATACAGAGAAGATGAGTGAAAATCATATATTTATTTGCTAAAATGCATGGGAATGATATGGTAAAATATGCACATTTGTGTACTAATCACACCCCCACACTTATTCTTTTACTCGTCCCGAGCAAAACAAAGAAAAGAAAAGAAAAACTATACTACCAATTTATTACACCACTTTCGTAGGTGACACGATTGCACTGAGCGCGTGCAACAAGCCGTTAAACCTCTAGGTTACCCTAGAGGAGGAGTGTTGTCTCCTGAGGGTTTTCAGCGGATTACACCCACAAAATCCATAAAGAAAGAAGACAAATGTTAGTGTTTTGAAAATGCATTTTGAAAGAGAGACACGTGTTCGAACTATTTTTGCAAAAATATAAGTGATCTAAGGTCATAAGTCCACCTATAATCATTCTTCCTTAAACTTAGTCTCCATGCAAGATCTTATCTTCAATTAAGGTAAGAGTTCAAAATTGGATTGAATACTTTATCTTTCATAAAACCTAGATAATATGCACACCGTGTTCAGTGAAAATTTCTGGGATTTCAACTCCAACCATCAAGCCATTTATTTATTTATATATATATATATTTTTTTTTCTGCTTTTCTTTCTTCCCTTAGTTTAGGCTTTCTAGTTTACCCTTGTAGCGAGCCTTTAACCGATGACTCCCAAACCAGACGGTCTTAGGGCACCAGATGAGAAAACATCCCTCGGGTTTAAGGTCTCGAGTAAAAAGGCACAAAACTAAAGGGGATTATTTATTTCCTTTACCACCGTTAGGCGTGAATAATCATGCTTCTTGAGGCACAATTCTCCAGCTTAATAGGTGATTGTTTTTTTTCTTTTTATTTATATGGCATTTTTGGTCTTTGTCTCCATCCCAAGAAATGTGTAAGTGTAAAGTGCATATTATCTAAGGCAAAAAATTCAAGATAAAAATATCTCACCAATTTTTCTTACTTAACCTATAATTGCAAGCAAGATCTATTATTTCAACTAGGTTTAAGATGTCATAATTAAGGCTTTCTTAATTCCTAAGATACATCTTAATTTTCTTAAAAATAGATCTAAACTTTGTCTCTTATTTCAAAAAGTTTTTTTTATTTTATTTCTAAAAGAAAAGGTAAAATCTAAAAGAAAGTGGAAATTCTATAACAAAAATAAAATCTAAAAGAAAATGGAAGACCTAAAAAGAAAAATAAAAATCCTAAAAATAAAAAAGCCTATAAAGAAAATAAAAAATCCTATGTTAGTACATACCCCCCATACCTATCTCATGCATTGTCCTCAATGTATGCAAGATAAAAAAAAAATTAATAATGCATGAAATAGGTAAAAGGTAAGAAACTACCCCCTCTGTCGCTTGGACCCGCGGTGGTGCTAGGTCCAGCCGACTGTGATCTCCTCAGTGTCGCCTCAATGTTATCTAACCTAGAGGATTGCTCCTCTACCTTTTTCCTCAGTCTCACTTGCCCCCTAAAAATCTTCTTCATGCCCTTCCAGATGGAGGACATGAAGGCATGTGTATCATGTGGGGGGTACTGCCTCCAAAACTCAGGTTCATCTTCTTCCTCAAAACTCTCCTCAGAGGAGAACTCTACCGGTACATCCTCGGGCTGGACAGTAGGTGTCCAGACCGCATGCAAACAACTATTATACGAACTGGTAGGTCTCTCGGGTGCAACAAACACTCGGTCGAATGAATCAAAAACATCGTCTGGTAGGAAAGTCCTACATAGACGTGTAATCAAGATAGGATGGGAGTATTTGGCACCCCTAGTGCGTGAGGAATTGGCTATGAGTGCGTGAAAGATGACTTTATTCAAACAAACTGTGTGTTGACGAGTCATTAAATCATGTATAATTTGCAACACAGGTCTGTTGAATGTGGAGGTGTGGTCTAGCCCTAAAATATTGCGTTGGATCCAACGTCCAACGCAATGAACATTTCTAAACATGGGGCTAGCCTTCAGCCCACGATCCTGCTCAGTACAACGAGCCCCCATAACAGTCATGTAATCTATAAGCAGGAGAGGCTCGCTGTGTTGTGTGATGGATGGGACAGTAGTGACTTCCTCAAGAAGAGGAAGCGTGACAAGTAGGTCTCCTGTGGGCATGTGTACAGTGAACTGGTACATGTGTGGATCAATCGATGCTTGGTCAAGATGAGTGTAAAACATTGTCACCAGTTCGGGACAATAAAATGCATCGGTCTCAGTGTTGTCGTACACTAGCGAATACCAATTTCTTGCCCTAATTCTCTCTAAAAATACATGCCCATATCCATTCACATCACATAAAATCCGCCCAAAGTCTTTCTCAATAAAAATAGATGGTGCCATGATATGAATCAAGATCAAAAAGCAATAAAAGGAAAGATTTGGAATTCGAACCGCCCCCGGAATTCGTGGGGGGAAGAAATTTGATCTCTGCAGTGGGTACAGAAAAATCTGATGAAGATGTAGCACCAGATCGGAGAAAAACGCTGGAGATCGACTGGATCAGAAATTGGCGCTGCTCAGGAATCGTCAGAAAAGCTGCGGAAGCTCGGCTATTGCCGTGGAGTTGCGGCAGAGTAAAGAAATCTGAGGAGAGGAAAAATTGCAGTGGCGGCGCTGGAAAAGGATTTTTGTAGATCTGAGATTATGTTTTCGTTTGAGGGAGGAAATGTGTGGAAGAGGGGCTATTTATAGAAGGGAAAGAACTTTAGAATCCCACTTCTATCCCTATGTTAAAAATGAATTTACCCTAGGGATTTGGAAGTTTTGAAAATAACTTTGACCCTAGGGACTTTGGAATATGAGGAAACCTAGGAATTTAGAAAGATTTTGAATTTGGAAAGTGTGGAAACTCCTTTAAGCATAAAAATCCCTCCTCATTTTTTTATTTTTTTATTTTTAATTATTAATTTCTAAAAGAAGTGTAAAAGAAAGAAAATCTAAAAACTCTAAGTTAGTAAACCCTCCCCCACACTTATTTCATACATTGTCCTAAATGCATCATGATACATGTATGCATGAAACAAAATAGAGAGGGAAGGAGAAAAATTACCTTAAGGTGGTGGTTCCAGTGGTGGTCTGATTGGTCCACGAAACATAGCCCAATCATTATTACGTTGGGTTTTGAGGAACCCACCAGAAATATCATGAATATGACCCACTAAAAAGATAAATCCATGGAAGATTTTTATTAAGTACATGTCCCCATCTAATTTCCAAATTTCTAAAATAATTTCAGAGTCAAATTTATCAAGATCCTTGTCCCAGAATGGATTATGAAATGATAGAATGGTCGACTTGGACTCGGGATGGACAGAAACTAACACTGACTCAGGAAGGTGACTGAAATCAAGTAAAGGTTCAGGAGTCGAAGTGAGTTCAGGAATTTGGTCCAAGTCAAGAAAATGAAGCTCAAGTCCACAATCATTTTATAATGGGAAGTGACCTAATATGGGTGATATCTCTTTACTTCCAAGATTAAGGAATTCAAGCTCATCGCCATACAATTCTTCAAAACTAAGGTCAGCATCTTCTGTCAGAATTGTACAATCAGTTTCAGAAGTAAAGAGATTGAGAAAATCAAGGTCACATTTCTCATTGAGTTCAATTCCACAAAATGGAGAACTTGCCAATTTATCAATGGGATTTTCAAAAGTATGAAATTGGTCAAGTTCAATATGATCATCAAAGATTGGTGATTCAATTTCAAAATGGACTGGCACTGGATCCAATACTGACTCGGGAAATGAAGTGAAATCAGATAAAGATACGGGAGTCATTATTGAATCAGGAAGTAGAATTGAATCATCAAGTGAAAGTTCAGGATCATATTCACACTCAAGTTCAATTTCAGGAAAAGGAAAACTTGCCAAAATGTCAATGGGTTTTGAAGTTTGGACAAGTTCAGGTGGTTGTACTGAAATAGAATCTGGATTTCCAAAATTACATGACTCATCTTCTTTAATAGAGTGGCTAGTGACATTAGAAATAGGATGAGAATGAAGAGTTTGGATCATCAACTCTATGTCACGATTTCTAGCATTTTGAGCATGAGTCATGTCTTCAAGCATCTTTCCATAATTGATGACTTTATTGTTTTGATGGAAAGATGAAGTATTGTCTTGGAAGTGATATTGAAATTGTGAGTCCATCAGATTTTGGGATTTGTGTTTGGACTCACGCATACTCATTTCCAAAATTGATGGTCTTTTATTTTGGACTGGTGGAACTGAGTATGTATCTTGAAAATGTGGTGGAATTGGAGAGGCTAATTTGGTCTTAAGTTGTTGCTCTGCCTCTAGTAGATTGGCTTCAATCCTCTTTTGGAACTCAAATTTTTCTTCAATGGGAGGTCCAGAAAAGGAATATATGAAGCAGAATCGGAGAATGAATATTGTGGATATTGTGGACTAGGTGGATATGGTGGACAAGGAGGTTGATAATTAAACTCGGGGGACTGGAATCCCCAATGACTCGGTGAAGAGTTGAAATTATTATGGAAATTATAATTATTAGATGGGGGGTATGGGTCATATTGATTCGGATAAGGCCAACCCGGTGTATTTGGTTGGTGCATATTATAAAACACCGGGTTGGAATTATCCGAATAGAATGGAGTTGGTGTGAAATATGGATTCATGTTCGGATTGAAAGAATTATTATTGTTGAATTCCATATCACAAACAATCACAAAAAAAAAAAAATCAAACAACAAACAAAAAGAAAAGAAAAAAAATCAAAACCAAGCCAAAAGAATGGTTGACCTAGACCTAGACGACTCCTAACTGATTAGATCGTCCACGGGAGGTTTAGTGTAGACGTAGACCACAAGTTAATCAGCCAGGGAAGGGCAAGGTTGGTGGGAGGTTTTCCGTCAGAGACGTTCCTTAATTAAGTAACCAGCAACCTTCGGGCTTTCGGCCCTCAATCGCTTTCCTAAACACTGATTTTGCAAGAGTCTATTTCCAACACTTTTCCCCCTTAGGATAATCTCCTAGATGAGTCCGAGATGTCCCTAGGGCCAACGTCTATTTTTTTATTAAATTAGGCTTGGGTTAGTGAGTGCTGGGATGGTGGTTTTTGGGCTAAGGAAAGGGTAATGAAATCCCCCACCTTATCTTATTTATGGGTTATGCCCTTAAAAATGAATTGTGCAAGTGTACAAAAATATATAACTAGAATTCACTCAAAGCATGAAAATCAAGCAAGAGATGATTCCTAGTCTACATGCAATGCAAAACGTACCTTGCCTCCAGCACTCTTCAACAGTAAAAGTAAATGAATTGAAAGACACGTGCCTAGAATGCAAATGTCTAAACAATTTTTAACAATTTCAACCAATTTTCCTGTTGATTAAATTAGCAGGTAATAGGTGAAAAATACAGGAATTCAAGTATAGCAGCAGATGTATTTTGCAGAATCAGAGCCCCTGCAGAAATTAGGTCAGTAGTGATCTCCTTCTTGCCGCAGAACCGCGGCTTTTGCCGTGGGAACGCGGCAAGTCAGAGGGCTTCTGGTCTCTGCTTTCGAGAGCAGAGGCCCAGAGCCACTTATATGTATTCTGTAATGCAAATTTTTTCTGTTTTCTTCACCTGTAACCTACAACAGAGAAGAAGATTCGTTTAGTTCTTCACTTTAAAGAAAATCCGTTGCTCTCCCCCGGCAACGGCGCATTTTGTTTAAGACGAGAAAGGTGTATGTAAATGTGGAGTATAATTTGCACACAAATATATGTATTCAATTAAGGAGGTAAGGTTTAGAATCAACCTCTTGTGCTTTTGATTACTCCACAACTGTATTTAAAATGTTCAATGTACCCTTTTCAATCTCCGTTATAGCATAGGGCTATATCGAGTCGATTCTCAGGGAGAGCTAGCGATAGAAGCGTTACGGTAGGTAGTGAAGATGTAAAACGAGAATTCTTCTTTGCTTAAAAGAATAAAACAATCATGGAAAAAGAAGTGAAAGAATGGATGGATATGTTCATGATGAAAAAGTGGAAAGAAATCAAAGAAGATTGGATTTGGACTAACAACTAAAAAGAAAAGAAAACTTTCGAAAACTTGAATGGAAGAAAACTATGGCTAGCTAACCTTACTTCCTTGCCAAAACTTACTAAACTCCGTGATAGTGAATGCGTGCCTCATGTTGATTCATCGGCATGGATTTGTCTCGCGTGTTGATCTAATTACTTTCTCACTTGAATGACGGGGGGTTTACCCATCGGAGAAGAGAAGACCATCCAACTTGCAAGATTAAAGATAGCAATCACCCATGAGTTAGTAGTTAGCAAGGTAAGTGGTTAGCTAGCACATGTAGAAAAGCTAGCTACAAGCCATAAGGAAAGTAAAACAAAGCATGAACTAAATTGCAAGAAAGTAAAGTAAGAAATAAAGAAAGCAAGTAAACTAGAAAATGCAAGAGTAGAGAGAAGAGAATGGATGAATCCTTGCTTCACAAGTTGTCACTCCTTGATGTACACAAGCTTTCTCTCTCTTACAAACTCTCTCTTTACAAAATTTTAGGGAAGAAGAAGAGAGTCTAAAGAACTAAAACCTAGAGAAAAACCTACAAAAATTACAAGCATCTACTAATTTCTCCTCTCTTCTCCATTCAGTCTTTTCTCGCAGGTCAGTGCAGATATTTATAGGCTGAGAGAGAAGCTTCAAGAGCCTAGGCCGTTGGCGCAAAATCTGAGATCCAACAAACCCAGATCTGCCGCAGATTGGCGGCAAATTGCGGCAGTTTGAAGGCCGTTCAGCAACAACTTTCTGTTGCAAAGTTGTTATGAGGTTGTTATCCACGTGGCCTTCTAGAATCTTGAGTTGTTACGCGGATCTCTCTGGATTCTGATTTAAATTTGGGCTTTATCTTGGGCTTGGAATTAATCTCTTTAATTATTGCTAATTAAAGTGATTATTGGGCTTTCTCCCATTTCAGTTGTGGACCTGTAAAAATACAGAGAAGATGAGTGAAAATCATATATTTATTTGCTAAAATGCATGGGAATGATATGGTAAAATATGCACATTTGTGTACTAATCAGCCACCAGGACCGTCGCTAGGTCGGCGCTGCCATACCCCACCAGCACCGCATCACCTCCATCTTCACTTTCTTATTCTTTCTCCCTTGAAACCCTGCAACCCGCACCACCATCACCACACCCTTAATCCCATCACATTCATCGCCTCTTCTTCTGAAATTACACCTAGAGGGGGGTGAATAGGTTTATAACTAATCATATGAAAATTCTAGTCGATTTCAATATGAAATAATGCAACTGATCACTCAAAACAACCGTAAAGGGCTCTGAACTTCTCCTCGTGATTCCTCTAGATAAGAGTTGAGGTGCTCAATTGCTATCTTGTTGAGATGAATATTAATCGACAAAAATAAATAAATAATAAATAAGTAAATAGAGATAATAAGACAATCACAAACAAAAAGATTTATTTCGAGATTTGAGCCACCGCTCTACGTCCCCGCCTTCACCACCATGAAGGATTTCACTATCCACTATCGGATTCTCCACGAAGAGACCTTACAATAAGGAATTACAATCACTTAGAGTACACAAATCCCCCAACTCAATCCTTTACACCAGAGGCAACACAAAGCCAATTGAGATAACAAGCTCTGGGTGATCAAGAGATCACAAACACTCTCTTTACAACTCTCTTACAAAAACCCTATAGAGTAAAATATACTTGAAGCTCAAGAATATAAGTGAGTGAAAATCATAAAAGAGAGATATTAAGAGCAGAAAAACTCAATTAAAACTTTGAAAATAAGAGCACAAAAGAAAACTTGAAACTTTTTCTCTTTGAAAGCAAAAACTAGATTTTTAATAAAATTTATTGTTATGAAATATTCAATCCCAATGACTCTTTATATAGGTTTTAGAAAAACACTTCTAGAATAGTTTTACTAGGTCTAAAAAGGAAGAAATTGATCCTAGAAATTTAACTTTTTATGTTTTAAAAGAAACACGTTTAAAAACAGATTTTAAGGAACTGGCCGTTACTGCGAACCTAGCAGTCTGTCAGTCGACCGGCTGGTCGACCGGCCATTCAAAAAAAATTGACCATTGGCTCTCGGTCGACTGGTCAGTCGACCGTGTTTAACCGAGACCAAACTAGTTACAGTCGGTCGACCGCCCAGTCGACCGCAATAAGGGTCCGGTCGACCGGTCGGTCGACCAGAAATGTGCACAACATGCACACCCCAACTGCCAGAGGTTTCGGTCGATCGTGCGGTCGATCGCTCTGGCATGTAATAAGCACGGTCGACCGCCCGGTCGATCGACCTAGGCAAAAAACTAGGTCAAGATAATTTTTGAAGATAAAGAAAATTTTCAAATAATTTTTTTTTGAATTTTGGAAGAGAGAAGACACGTATAGCCATGAGATACAAGTTCTAAACTAAGATAGAAATTTCTAAGAAAATGTGAAACAAGTATCAAAATCAAACATGTCAAAACAATACTTTTTAAAAAGTACACTTTTGTGTGTGTGTAAATATTTGAGCCTCAGATATATATTCTTCTCTGTAACAAACTAGTTTCTTACAAGATTCTGATTGACTACAAGAATCTTCAAACGGACTTTTCTGTTAGTAACGTTTGAGTGACGCTGAGTGTTTTGAGCTATGATCCTGTTCTTGAGTACCCTTGAGCCATCAACACCTTTCTTTAGAGGAAAAAACCTGTTAGATCTTCTTGAACCCTATTAGATCTTTTTGAACCCTAAAATATACTCTTGAACTTGATTAGTACCAAATAGCTTCATATGTTTTATTATCATCAAAATACAAATCGGAGATTGTAACCTTTGGGCCAACAATCTTCCCATCTTTGATGATGACAAAAAATATGAGGTATTTAAAAGAAACTTAGTAAAGAGCTTTGTAAAAACTCTCCCTCAAGTTATGCTAGCTATCAAGTACAAGATATCAACAAGTTATATAATAAAGGCTTTGTATAAGAGCATGATCAAACAAATACCAATAAATACTCATAAATACTTTTCCCCTTTTTGTCATGCATCAAAAGGATAAGCAAAAATAATCAAAAATTAAAACATATGTAGATTTTATTAGAAGAAAAACTCATAAATCAACAATACAAACATTTAGTTCTCCACAAATGAAAGAGAATTTATTAAAATCAAGTGGCTTAGTAAAAATATATGCTAGTTGAAAATCAGTTTAAACATATCGATTTCAATATCACTTTTCTCATAAGTGATCTATAAGAAAGTAATATTGAATTTCTATATGCTTTCTCTTACTATGTGATTGCATTTTTAGTCATATGAATAGTGCTAATATTATCACAAAATATCTTAATATGATCATAATGCAAATCATAGTCAAGGAGAGTATGTTTCATTCAAAGGACTTGTGCATAACAAGCCCCAGCCATAGCATACTCCACCTCGACAGTTGAGAGGGCTACAGAATTTTATTTCTTGAAAGACCATGAGAGATAAGATAATTTTCTAGAAACTGACAAGTTTCACTTGTACTTTTCTATCCACTCTACAACCAGTATAGTCAGCATCCGAAAAACTCATTATGAAAATTGTTCGGACATCGGATACCACAAGCCGTTCCAATAGTGCCCTTAAGATATCTAATAATGCGTTTTACCGCAATCAAGTGGGACTCTTAGGACAATATTGGAATCTAGCACATAGGCATACACTAAATATGATGTCCGACCTACTAGCCGTTAAATAAAGTAATTTACCAATCATACTTCTATAAAATTTAATGTCTACATTTTTACCTTATTCATCCTTGTCAAGTTTGTTGTAGTAGCTATGAGAGTTTTGCTCATCTTTACCCCTTCAAGTCCAAATTTCTTGATGAATTTCCTTGTGTACTTGGCTTGATTTATAAATATCGCATCAGTCCTTTACTTTATTTGGAGTCCAACAAACTAGTTTAGCTCGCCCATCATAGATATCTCAAACTCATTCTTCATGCATGATTCAAAATCTTTGCAAAGCTATTCATAAGTAGGTCCAAATTTAATATCATCACATAAATTTGAAGAATAAGAATATCACTATATACATGTTTTATAAACAAAGTGATATCTATTTTACCTTTTATAAAACTATTTGAAATAAGAAATATTGAAAGTCTTTCATACCAATCCCTAGGAGCTTGTTTTAAACCATATAAACCTTTGTCTTATATGAAAACAAAATCCGAATTTATAGAATCAACAAACCGGGAGGTTATTCAACATACACTTCTCTTCAATAAAACCATTTAAAAATGTGTTTATGACACAATTCGAAAAAGTTTAAAATCTTTAAGATGCAAAAGCGAGTGTAATCCGTATGGCTTCAAGCCGTGCTAGGGTGAAAAGGCTTCTTCAAAATAGATATCTTCGATTTGGGTGTAACCTTGGGCCATTAACCTAGCTTTATTCCTAACAACATTACTGACTCATCCAACTTGTTCCTAAAAATCTATTTAGTGCCAATTGTTAGTCTATCATGGGGTCTAGGAATAAGATGCCAAACTTGATTGCGCTAAAATTGATTGAGCTTATCTTGTATTGCAAGCAACCAATATGAGTCACCTCGGTTTCGAGGATGTTCTTTGGTTCAATATGAGAAATAAAAGTAAAATGGCCAAAAAAAAAATCATATAGTTTTGGAGCGAGTAGTTACCCCCTTTGATACATCACTATGATGAGTTTCTTGGGATGACTTGTAGCGAATCTCCAATCTTTTGAAAGTGGTAGTGTTGGTGCCACTTCAACCTCTTGAAGTTCACCTTATTTATCAAGCTTTGGCTTATCTTCTTGGATAGGTGAGTCCTTCAAAGTTACTTTTTCTATATCTTCACCTAAAGAATCAATTTATGTAACATTCTAACAAAGGCATTAGATTCTTCAAACTTAACATGCATAGATTCTTCAATTGTCAAAGTAGATTTATTGAAAATTTTATAAGCCTTACTAGTGTTAGAATAACTAACAAAAATAGCTTCAAAAGCTTTAGCATCAAATTTACCTAATTTATCTTTGGTGTTTAAAATAAAATATTTGCATCCAAAAACTCTAAAGTAAGAAATATTAGGCTTTCTCAAATAGTAAATTTCAAAAGGTTTGAACATGTTTTTACAAAAATAAATTCTTTTTGATATGTAACAAGAAGTGTTACGGCCTCGGCCCATAATATTGAGTGAATCTGTATTCACTAATCATTATCCTAACCATTTCTTGAGAAACACGATCTTCCTTTCAACGACTCCATTTTGTCATGGAGTTTTAGGACAAGATAATTCATGCCTAATTCTATTTTCTTCAAAATAAGTGATAAAAGAATGGTTAATAAATTCACCACCTCTATCACTTCTTATGCGCAAAATCGAAAAACCTTTTTCTTTTTCAACCCTTCTAAAAACATTAAAATGAGAAAAGGCTTGATCTTTGTTTCAAAAGAAAACCATGTAAAACGAGAAAAATCATCAACCAATACAAAAACAAAATGGTTTCCATTTAAACTCTTGGTTTTAGTAGGACCACACAAATCCATGTGGATTAACTCTAATGGTCTAGATATCATGATATCCTTGATTGATTTGAAAGAGGACTTGGTTGGCACGCATCACAAATGCGGTCCTTTTCAAACTTCAGGTAAGGAATACCCTTCACCGATTTCTTAGAGTTAATTCTAAATAGATGATCAAAAGATACATGACCTAATCTTCTATGTCATACTAAGAATCCTCATTGAAAGCATTTAAACATGTAGCGTTACAATCTAAATTTAGCATATCAATAATATATACATTATTTTCTCGAAATCTGGAAAGAATGCAAGCATCGGTTTACCATCTAAAATATTGCAAGAAGAATCATCAAAAATAACTTTAAAATCTCGATCACATAGTTGACTAATACTTAAGAGGTTATATTTGAGTCCATCAATTAAAATAACATTTTCAATCAATAGAGATGAACCAATTTTAATGTTACCTATACCGATAAAGTTACCCTTTGAGTCATCTCCGAAGGTGACGGTGCCACCTTCATGATGCCTTGATAGAGTTGCAAAATTATTGATGTCTCAAATCATGTGTCTTGAGCAACTGCTATCAAGATACCACTGCTCCCTACATCTTGGAGCTTGGTGTGTACCTACATCAAATAATGAAGTATTGATTCTGATACCTATATTTTCTGGGTCTATGACATTAGTACTTCGAATCAAAATATGATTATTAGAAGTATTTATACAATCAAAATAAAATTTAGCTTAGTGACCCTTTCGGTCAATAAGTACATGAATAAACTCTACCATACATGAATGCATGATGTGTATGATGAGCATGTGAAACATGAGCATGCTTAGTGTGTGATGTAGAAGTGTAAGCATGCGTAGTATGAAATGTTTCTTTGAAGAATTTTTCTTATGAAATATGGCCTCTAATTTAGCTTATCAAATCATTTCTTTAAAATATTTCCTAAAGTGTTGATTTTAGTTTTTAAAGTAGAAATTTCATTTTCATCAATCAGGGGAAACTTTGCTTTACATGAATCTTGTATGCATCAAAATCTTTTTGTGTGGAGAAAAGAGTGGAAGATAAATCATCTTTTACTTTTGAAATAGTGATAATTT
>JAVJIF010027677.1:0-27205 GCA_038442645.1 Agave tequilana | reverse complement strand
TATATATATATATATATATATATATTATATATATATATATATATATATAAATCCTCTGATTAAGATGATTAAGCTGGGTATTTGTGCCTCATGAAGTATAAGTAATCACGCCTAAAAGGGATACATTTTATGAATAAAAACTCTTAGTTTCGTGGCCTTGTCTGCTTGAGTGTTTAAGTCCTTAGGGGTGTTTTCTCACCTGGTGCCCTAAAACAGTCCGGTTTAGGTGTCATCGACTAAAGGCTCATTACATGGACAGATTAGATAGCCTAATATAATTGAGGAATAAATACCATCAAAGTAAATATAATAAGGCGTATGAGTTAATGTTAAAGAACCCTTAGTAAAACTTCACAGTCCTGATGGTGAATATGACTCAGGGTAAAGTAATAGACTAGATGAAAAATACAATTTGACTCCTTACTTTAATTGATGACATGTTTTTTTAATAGAGACTAGTTTATGAATGAAAAGTTCGATATTCTTATAACTTATAAATTACTTAAACTCTCACAAATATACTTCAAATATTTTCTCTTTTCAAAATGATTTTCAAAAATACTAACATTTTTCTCTTTCTTTAAGGATTTGTGGGTGTACTCCACTGAAAACCTTCACGATAAAAAACTCGTCCTCTAGGAGTAAGCTAGAGGTTTAATGGCTTGTTGCACATGCTCAGTGCAATCGAGTGACCCGCGAAAGTGGTCTAATAATTGATTAGGATTAGTTTGATGCTTTTCTCGAGGGCGAGCAAAAGATAAGTGTGGGGGTGTGATCGGTCACATATATGCATACATATTGTCACATTACCATGCTTATTATCTAAATAAATCATATTAATAAGTCCTATTTTTCTTTATAAAATGCAGGCCCATTGCTAAAGGATAGGAAAGAGAAACGAGCCCAAAGCCCATCAAATTCTGATTTAATTCAGAATAAATTCAGAATCAAAAAATTAGGACAGATCTTGGCAAATCAGAGAGGTTGAAAACCGGTTAAAAGGGATCTTCCTAAATCAAATGGTTAAAGCCAACAATCAAAGATCGTTTCGTCAAATCCAGGAGTTGAAACAGAGAATCCAGCAAGACAAAAGGGAGCCAAAGTCCACGCCAGCCTATTCTCCACCAGGATGTGGCCACTTAGCCACATCCTAGCCGCGGATCCACGGCCCAAGCCGCGAATCCGTGGCTTGTTGGTGGAGATAAGGGGAGCATTTGCTCCCCTTATCTCCTCACTCCTTTCCCTCTAGGGTTTTGCCTAATGCTCCCCTTATCTCCTCACTCATTTCCCTCTGGGGTTTTACCTATAAAAGGCAGGGTTTTGTACAGAAAAAGGAACCGGAACTTAGATTTAATTTTTCTCTTTGTTTTTAAGGCTTAGGCACTTTGTTAGATAGTATAGAAGTTGTAACTCTATTTTATAATTTGTAGTTCAGATCAAATACTAGTGAGAGAGAGGAATTGAGTGATTCTAATTCGAAGATTGAAGTGACATCAATAAAAGGATCAAGCTTTCTCTTCTACCACTCCAATTCACGGTATGTCTTGCTTTACTTACTTGTATTATTTTTCATCTTCCATGAGTAGCTAATTTCATTTTCTGGGCTCACTATTTCTCCTCTCCCCGATCCCTCTTCTTTTTGAATGGTTTTAATGAAAAGACCCAATGAATCATTTGCATGCCTAAACTAAGCCTTTCTCGTTGAAAGTGGTCTTGAAGGCACATGAGGATGGGTTTGGATGTTTAAACTTTTACTTCTTTTAAAAACGTCTCTTGAACTTATTTTTATCTCATACTTGACTACTTGATGATTTAACATTCAATTCAAGATGATTTCTTAAAGAAAAGAGTTAAATTTTCCAACTATCTTATGTGCTTTGCTTAAAACTTTCTAAAATCAATCTTAAGTTTTTACCTATGATCAAGTTGAGGCACTAAGGATTTCAATAGAGCACATCGTTGAGTAGTGAGATAGTGAGCCCAGATCTTCTTCTTATATTAAAAACAAAAAAATCACTCTTCAAGCTTTTAAATCACTTTTTCAAAACTTCTCTAAATTTGCATTTTTCTTTTAATCATTCCCTTCTCTCCATTCTCTTTTTCAACTTAAAAAAAAGACACCAACTTCATTCTTTGCTACTTAACAAAAACACCGAAAAGCTTCTATCGCATTCCTCCTCGTGGACACGACCCGTTAGGCCAAAGCTACACGGTAATTCTCTCTTATCACTTTGATTTTGCAAGCAAGGATCTACGAGCAAACCCTAACCATAAAATTCGAATTGAAATGTTGAAATTGTTTGATTCATTATGAGACCAATCACATACTAATTCTAAATTCAATTGGTCTCCCATGGATCCATCACCCCAATAATTTGAAATCAATAACAACCATGAGGCAACACAACCAACACAGAGTAAACTTTTGAAAACATCATGCAATCTTTACAACAAATACTTAGTGACAATATTCAATACTTGGCCCACCTAGATAGGTCAGCAAGTGAGTTAGTTGTCGAGCAAGAGAAAGGTTCATTTCTACTCAACCTGTTCTTGATCAAAAACTGACTCGACCCATGTCAATTCAAAAGTACATCAATTTTAATAAAATGAACAAAGTCCAAACTGTGAAACCCAAGTAAATTCTAGAGCATATCAGCGTGTCTACTCATTTCCATCAAGAGTACTCAATCTGTTCTTGGACCAAAATCTTCAATTCTAGATCACATTCGTTTTCATGAAGCGAACAAATTCAAAACTTTGAAATCCGTTGAGCAAAGTGATGATCACATTGACAAGTCTATTCATTCGATCGAGATGACCAATGAGTCCACTTCATCATTTCACTTAAATCAAATTGAAGAGCTTGAATATAAGAAGCATGTTGAAGAAATTATACATGTGCATTAAGTGTGTGTACTTGATAACTGTCCTCAGTTTTTGGAATAAGTGATTAGTGATTGTTTGGCTGTGCATGCATATTATGTGGAGCAAGTCGACTCTTATTGTAAGAATAAAGGTGATAATGATGAACTTTTGCTTCAAGAGAAATATGAAGATGAATTTTTAAGTTATGAAAAAAGACAAGTATTGAGAAGCAAAAGATTTCTTAAGAACAAATTGAGAAAATGGAGCACAATTGTGAGAATGTATGCATGAATGATGACCACTATTTCTTGATGAATTTTTTAAAGATGAATGCGATCATAGCAGTGAGAAGACATACGTGGATGATCTTATGTTTAGAGTTCCTTTTGAGAAAAGGAAACTTGATTTGAATATTTTCACTTTCGATGAGCCAACAAATGATCAATCGCCTGAAAATATAATTCAAGAAGCTCGAATTGACCAAAGTTTTGAAAACCTTTTTGAAGATGAACTTATGTGTTTGGATGAATTAAGTAGGGATGTCTTCGTCAATTACACACCTCCAAAAAAATTATGATCTAAATTTTGAGGTGATGTTTGAAGATGAGCACAAATTATTAAGCATTCATGTTGTGAACACTCCAATTTAGATGCGTGAAGATGATCAATGTTTGAAAAGCAGAAGTGGGAAGAAGAAGGATAGGAGGTGGTTAAGGAAAAAGATGAAAAATTGAAGAGGATGAAACAAAAAATAATAAAAAGATTGACCTCTCCAAATTCAGCAATGAAGAGTACCCATTGGAATGATGGGAAGTTAGCTCGAGGGAATAAACCTAGAAAGATCTAAGTATGGGAAGAAGTGGAGTTGTACATATTTGTCTAGAAAGACCTAGAAAGGCTGCATCCAGCACTCATGGGAGTATTTATGTTGCTTCGGTAGCTGGGTTCTCTAACACACTGTGAGTATTTCTAATTCTAACAAATTGTATTTCTCATACTTTACTCATGTATGTTTGGATGGGTGCTTTATTCTTTTATTTATATGCATGTATGTGGATATGTGAATTATATGCTATCATTGTATCTATTTATGTGCATGATGATATGGTACAATTTAGGTGTGTGGAGAGATTCGCTAGTTTTCTTTTCTTTTAAGAATCTTTGTTTTTGAAAAATTGAAAATTTTGAAAAATTTCTACAAATAGTTAGCTAGTGTTTAAGTGAATTAGTATTCATGAGTGGAATTTAAAAGTGAAATTGAGATGAAAGAGTCTCATAGTCTTAAAGTATAGAGTAGAATAAAAACGACATGCCATCTAAACTTAATTTAAGTGATTATGTACCTAACAATACTTGCACTATAATTTCATAGGCTTGGGATATTCATTACAACTGGAATATTAACAAAAAGATTATATATATATATATATATATATATATATATATATATATATATATATATATATATATATATATATATATATATATATATATATATATATATATATATATATATATATATAAGCCTTGTTTTGTGGCCTCAGTTGCTTGAGTGATTAAGTCCGTAGGAGTGTTTCTACACTTAATGCCCTAAGACCATCTGGTTTGGGAGCATTGGTTCAAAGCTTGTTACATGAGTAGCTAAGAAAATCTAATATGACAAGACATTTTAAAAGTCTAACAATTTGATTATCAATTAGTTAGGTGCCTTAGGCTCAGGAAACCTTGGTAGTTACGCGAAAGATAGGTTAAAGCGTTTAAAAAAAGAAAAAGAACAAATTTATCATTACAAAAGAAATATGAAAGTTGGAGTCAAATATTCCCAAGCTTAAGAATTACATCACGATCATGGGGTGCATAGGATCTGAGACGTAGGATAGGTGGCAAAAAGTTTAGGATTCGAAATTTTACTTTATAAAAAATAGGATTTCTTGAATTGATATTGACATGGAGAATGAATTTGTGGACACTTGTGACTTTACTAAATAGTTAACTTGTGAGGATAATAAAAATAATTTTTCCTTTTCTTGATTTTTGGTTATCCCTATTTTACTTTTGTTTATTCCTTAATCTCATTCTTTTATGGATTTTGTGGGTGTAATCCACTGAAAATCCTTTCGAGACAAAACTCGTCCTATAGGGTAACCTGGGGTTTAACAACGTGTTGCACGGGCTAAGTGCAACCGTGATTACTAAGAAAGTTAGTTAGATTAGGTTAATTTTGTTATTCTTTTTATTTGTTTTGCTTGAGGACTAGCAAAAAATAGGATTGGAGTATTTGATTGACATAAATTTATATAAATAATGTTACTCGAGTGTTTTTAGTGGTTTTGCAGTACAGGTTTACTAAAAGGAGAAAAGATTGAAATTGCACATTTTGAAAGAGTGGTTGGGACTGCTTCATTGCACCTGCATTCAGATTCTAAAGAAAACTACATTCAAATCTAAATAGTTGAAGTTCAGCAGGGCAAAAACGTAGCTCCACAAAAGTCTAAGGGTGTAAAGGCTAAAGATTGACTAGAATTTCAATTTGGAATTTATACTTATTCTCTATATAAATCCTGTAAGTTGCATGGACCTTTATGAAAAGAGCCAAGACCTGGGCTATAATGCATAGTCTATGGTTTTCGGCTGCCCTTATTTTGATCAAATTTTGCCAAGTTTTTGACCACTTTTTTTCAGAATTTTTCCATTAAAAGAAGTTAATTTTCGGTGGCTCATTTTTGGGCCGAAACTGACTTTTGATTTAAAGATCACTTTATCATTTTGGCACTTTGCTTTTATTATCTGGTCGGTGAGAGCTTTTAGGAGTTGAATTGTTTATTAATTTTTTTTACTGCTCTATTCATCAGGGAGTACTTTGGATTGAATATGTTCTCTGTTAATGTAAATTCTCGTAATTGCTCAGTCTCATCAGGGGGTACTTTTAACTTTAGCGCCCAGTTTTTTAATTATTGTAAGTGTGTGGCAAAATTGACCGTTTGCCAATTGGTTGCGTCTGCACTACAAATTGATTGAAGAGTTTTTTCTCGTGCTTTATTCACCTGAGGAGCAATGCGTCGTGGGGCCTAACTCAAAGACTGTGCTAGGGGTGTCAACTGGGCCGTGTCGGGCCGGCAGGGCCCAGGCACAGTGGGCCAGCAGGTGGGTCGGGCCGCCACGCCCGGTCATATTGCGGCGGCCCGACCTGACCTGGGCCCAGGTTCCATTTCTGGAACCCGGGTCTGGCCTGTGACTTGGGTGACCCAGACCCGCGCCGGCCCGAGCAGGCCCAGATTTTTTTAAAAAATAAAAAATTATATTATTGAATATTAAATAATATTATTTTCTGAGTTTTACAGAAATGTTCTATGGGTTAGTTGTTCATTGGGATTTTGTAGTTTAGGTGAGGTCATGAGTTCTAATCCTAAAATTTACAATTAATTTTTTAGATTTTATTTGATCGGTGGAGGGGTTGCTGGCGACAGAGGGGGGCGGCGGACGGCGATGGACCGCGACCTGGACGACGGTGGACGGCGGAGGCGTGCCAGAAAAGCCTGGTTGGGCCGCGCCGGGTGGGCCGGACCCGGGCCCATGCCCGGGCCGAGCACGGCCCGAGTGGGCTGTGGGCACCTTTGGCGGACCGGGGCCGGCCCGGGCCTTGCCCGGGTCCTACCAGGTCGGGCCTTGCCTGGGCTTCCTTGGGCTGAGTACGTGTGGGTTGTTGGCCCATAGGCCCATCACTCTAGTTTTGATGATGATTAACTCAAGAAGTTATAGTTTACTAATAATCTTGTGTTTAAATAGTTTCAGTAATTGACCAAGATATTAGTAGGCGATTAGCTTCAACAAAGGAGTTTTGAAGCTTTCACATGTTGATTCAAGAGCTCGAACGTCAAGATCGCATCTAGTACTTGGTTGGAGTCAAGCTCGTTGGATCACGTTTGGATCGAGTCGACTTGGAGAAGGAATTCTACAAGAAGACTTCAGTTTGTGTTTACTTTAGTATGTTTAGATCTTGTGCAAAGATAGATAGTATTGATATGCTTAAGTTCACATGCACACACAAGTTTAAATGTTTGTTTTTCGGTTTAACTGGTTTTTGGTTTTCATGTCAAAAACAAAGATAGATATCTTTATATGTATATTGGATTCTATCCATATACAATATGCTTCAAAGTTATTTCAATAGCATGTTTTGTATTTACATGAGTTTTAGAGAAAACAGTTTTCCATTTCAAAAATTCAAGTTTTGGAACATACCGACTTTGTGTATAAGCCAAATTTCTATATCACAAAAATGACTCAAATTTTTTATATTATGCGTTGAATTTTAGTCACACATATTTGTATTTCAAAGATCTTAAAAGAACTTATTTTCGTGGAATTTTTGCTATTTTATGGGATTTAATTGGAATCAAAATACCTAAGTTTTAAATCCTATAAACCCAACCGGACTGACTGGCGGTCGACCGGCACGGTCGACCGATGTGTGCGGGACGTGAACAAAGGCCAGCCATCTCGGCCGGTCGACCTTGCGGTCGACCGACTGAAAGCACCCCACTCTCAGGTGGGGGTCGGTCGACCGGACGGTCGACCGTTCGCTTTGGCCCGGTTGACCGGGCGATCGACCGAGGCACAATGGTCATAAAAATGACCGTTAGCTGATCGACTGGGCGGTCGACCAGAATGGCATTTCTGCCCTTTCCTGGCTGCCAACGGGCAGATTTTTGAGAGGATATAAATACCCATTTCTTGAGCTGGTTTCTTCATGGTTTTTGAGAGCAAAAATTTCCTATCTTTCTAAGTGTTTAACAGCATGTTTTAAAAGAGTTTTTGGGCTAGAAGATTTTATCTTTATTTGTTTTCAAGGGTTGGAAAATTCAAAGAAAAATAGAGTATTTGGGATATTGGTTTAGATCTTCATTTATATCCTATTTTAGTTGTTTTCTCAAGTATTTTCTTTGTGTTTTGATTTCCAAACACCTTGTATTCTCACACTTGAGCTATCTATCTATCTTATCTATTAGGATCTTATTTGGTAAGAAATTTTTTTTGTGGTTTAGTGAGACCACCAAGATTTGTAAACTTCTTTTATTTGAGTTTCCTCTTATGTAGAGGTTAGTGTGGTGGTTGTGTTGGTATCCCTCTAAGTGTAGAGGTGATTGTAATTGGAGTGTTGGCTTTAAGCCTTATCCCTCTAGTGAGAGGTGATTGTTGTTTAGCTAAGTGCCCATCCCTCTAAGTGTAGAAGTAATTGTTGTTGTGCCTTGCCTCTAGTGTAAAGGTTGTTGTTGGTTGAGAGAGGAGTTATGTACTCCAAGTTTGTATTACCCAAATTCTCAGTAGAGGTTCCCTATATGGGAAGTCCTGTGTGGACGATTTAGTGAAAATCTTTTGTGTGAAGGCGGGGACGTAGAGCAGTGGCTCGAACCTCGAAACATTCTCGGTGTTTGCGATTGATCCACTATCTCTAAACTCCCACTCTCTTATATTGTGCCTTGCATTATTTCATATTGTTTATATCATACTTATATGCTTGGTATTGTTTGTGTGCCTCACTTGTGTTGAACCAAGAGAGCTTTACATAGTACCTCAACTCTTATTTAGAGAAATTTGAGGAGATAGTCCAGAGCCCTTCACTGGGAATTCGGCTACACTCTTTGTTACACTAAGTGTGTTACAATTTATTTTAATTCCACATCATTTGTCATTAGATTAGCCATACACCTATTCACCCCCCTCTAGGTGACTTTCAATTGATATCAGAGCCTACGCTCTTGATATTAGGTTTAACCACGTAGGAGTGAGATCTTGGTTAGCTAATCTAGATTTACATTTGCACGCATACTTGTTTACACACACTCATGGATTACCTTGCCCCTCCCATGTTTGATGTTTCTAACATCGATATATGAAAACTTAGAATGAGTATGTGCCTAAAAACCCTAGGAATGCATGTGTACTTTGCTACTATCAAGAAATCCTATCTTGATAATAACAAGCATATAGAGGCCAATGCATAAGCCCTAGAGGCACTTAGGCAAACATTAAGCAAAGAATATTTGTCTATAGTTTCTCATTGTGATTCCGCCTTTACAGTGTGGAACACCTTGACCTCTCCAAAGCTTCAAACGTCAAATATTATGGAGGAGAAATTTTATTATAGATGAGTCCGACCAACATTACTATATGGTCCAAGGTAATGACTCCCTTGAGATAAATTTGGAAACTCAACTAGATGATAGTGTTAGTTTTCTGGTGATGATTATGTTGATGCCGATGCATTAAATGAAGAACTATCTCTTGTTTGTGAAAGCCTATTACAAAAATACCAACTCTTAAAAATGAAAACTCTTAAAATGAAAGAAGAAAATAAGGATTTTTTTTTGAAACTTGATATTGTTTTACAAGAGAGGGATGAGATTTCAATTGAAAGGGACTCATTGAAATCCAAACTTGACATTGCCCTAAAAGAAAATGAAATTTTGAAAAATAAAAATAATAGTGATGAAGTTTTGAAGAATAATGAGGTTCTATCTTCAAAAATTGATTTTCTTGTAATAGAAAACCAATCTTTGAAAAACAAAATTGCCTCTATTTCAAAAGAACTAGATTTAATTTTTAGAAAAATTTTCTTTGAAAAATGATATTTACGCACATGTTTGCCATGCTTCATCATCTAGTGTACCTATTGCATGCTCCACTTCTTCTTATAGTATTAAAATGATATAAATATGTTAAAAAAGAGTGTTGATTGTTTGGGCTCCACCTTGAGTCAATGTGCCATGAACCACACACGGTTGGAATCCATGTTTCGAAAGAAACAATCCACGTATGCATGCACACCATACACGGCATACACATGCTTGTCATGCTCACACACATGATTCAAAGTATGCTCATGTGTACACTTGTATGTTGGCCCAGAGGCCTTCCACTCTAGTTTTGATGATGATTAACTCATGTAGTTATGTTACTAATTATCTTGTGATGTTTAGTTTCAGATCATTAATGAAGATATTAGTTGGTGATTGCTTCAACAAGATGGTTTGGAAGCTTTCACATGGTGATTCCAGAGCCCGAGCATCAAGATCATATATAGCACTCGTTGGAGTCAAGCTCGGTGGATCACAGTTTGGATCGAGTCGACTTAAAGATAGAGATCGTCAAGAAGACTTAGGTATCCTAGTTTAGTTTATATTTTAGATCTATGTGTAAAGATTAGATAGTGTGATATGCTCAAGTTCACAATACACACACGTTTTATGTTTTGGATTTGGTATTTCGGTTTTTGGTTTAACCGATATTGGTTTTCATGAATAGATAGTATCAAAACAAGTTTTAAATGGTTTATGTATAGTAGATTCATTCTATATACATGCATGATTAACTTCCTAGACAAACTTATTTTGACTTACCTATTCATGTGGTTTAGGTTTTGTGTTTTGGTATTTTAACAAAACATATTTTGGAATTAAAAGACAAAAACAATGATATGTATATGTTTCATGTATATTGGACCTATGTCCATATGCAACATGCTTTAAAATGATTAAGTATCATGTTTTTGTATTTGGATATGTTTTGGACAAAGTTTATTTGAAAAATCAAAGTTTGGAAAAATACAGGTTTTGGTTTTCGGTAATTTTTCCATAACACAAAAATGGTTCAAAATGTTGGATAATTATGTTGAAATTTTTATCACATGTTTATATAACATATATTATGTTAGAAACTATTTTTGTGGATTTTTAGAAGTTTTATGAGATTTATTAGAATAATTTAAAACCCAGTTTTCTGACCCAGATTGCCTTCTGCCAGGCTCTGGCGGTCGACCGGGCCGGTCGACCGGACCCAGAGTCGGTCGACCGAGACGGTCGACCGACGTGCACATCCTTGTGCACGTTGGCCAGGCACTTGGGCGGTCGACCGTGCGGTCGACCGGCCAGAGAGCTTTGCTCTCTGGATTTTTACGGTCGACCGCTGGCTTCCAACGGTCATTTTTTTGACCGTTGGCGGTCGACCGCCAGCCGCCTAGGCTGAAAAGTTAGCCTAACGGCTAGTTTTTTTATTGGAGGCTATATAAGCACCATTTCCTTGGGATTTTGGCCAAGATTTTTAACAAGAAAAATTCCTACTCTCTAGTGTTTTCCAGCAAGTTTTCAAAAGTGTTTTAGTGTCAAAAAGATCCATCTTATTTGTTTTAAAGTGTTTTGTTTTATTTCAAAGAAAATTAGTTTTTGGGAATTAAGTTTTGGTCTAAAATTCTATATCCATTTGGTATTTTCCAAGAGATTTTTCTTTGATCAAAACACTTATTTTTTCACACTTGAGCTATATCTCCTATCCTATCTATTTAGGATCTATTTATTTATGGGAAATATTGAGTTTGTGGTCTTTGAGATCACCTTGTTGTAAACCCCTTTCTTTGTGGATATCCCTCTTTCGTAGAGGTTGATTTGGATTGTGGGGTGCTCCCTCTTTGGTAGAGGTTGAGGTTGTGGTTACTCCCTCTTGGTAAGGTGGAGTTGGATTGGTGTTTATATCCCTCTCAGGTAGAGGTGGATTATGCATTGTGATTCCTCTTCGGTAGAGGATTGGATTTGTGGAGTTCGGTACTCCGGTCTTCGGTAGACCATTTGTATTGCCTCGGTAGAGGTTGTATTGGTTGAGAGAGGAGTTCGGTACTCCTAGTGGATTGGAAATCCTTCTCGGTGAAGGCGGGGATGTAGAGCTCGGTGCTCGAACCTCGAAACGCATCTTCTTGTTTGCGTTTGATCTATTGATTCTCAACCCTCTCTCTTTTATTTGTGTTGTGCATCTTTCATATCATTCATATCTTATATGCTTGTGTGGTGCTTTGCATTAATTCATATTGCTATACCTATATGCTTGGTTGTGTTTGCTTGTGTGCTTCACTTGTGTCTAACCACGAAAGCTTCATTATAGTGCCTCAACTCTTATTCAGAGGAATCAAGAGGAGTTAGTCCAGAGCTCTTCACGGGGAATTCGGCTACACTCGTTGGTTGCACTAAGTGTTGTTGCAAATTAGTTTTTAAATTCCACATTTAGTTTGTAGATTAGCATTATCACTTATTCACCCCCCCTCTAGGTGATTTCAATTGGTATCAGAGCCTCCGCTCCTGATATTTGGTTTAACCACCTAGGAGTGAGATCTTGGTTTGCTAATCTTTCATTTGCATTTGCACGTATATTTGTTTTTACACACTCATGGATTGCTTGTCACCTCCCATGTTCGATGTCTCCAACATTGACACATGGAAATTTAGGATGTCCATGTATTTGAAAACCCTAGGCTTGCATGTTTTCCTTGCCGCTACCAAGAAATGCTATCTTGGTAACCACAATCATATAGGGGCCAATACACAAGCCCTTAAGGCTATTAGAAGCACGCTATATAAAGATTATCTTATGCTTGTTTCTAACTATGATTCCGCCTTTGCAGTGTGGAACAAGTTGACCACCTTCGAGCTTCAAATGCCCAACATATTGGAGGATGAATCTAGTGGAGACGAATCTGAACAACGATGCTATATGTCCAAGGGAATGACTCCCTTGAGGTACATTCGGATACTCAACTAGATAGTGCTAGCTCTTCATTTGATGATCATGATAATTGGATGCCGATGCTTTAAATGAAGAGTTATCTATTGTTTGTGAGAACCTCCTTGAAAATATAAAGTTTTGAAAAAGAAAACTTGTAAGTTAAATAAAGAAAAAGAAGATTTATTTTCAAAACTTGAGTTGGTTTTGCAAGAGAAGGTGGAGATTTCTAATGAGAGGGATTCATTGAAATCTAAACTAGACCTTGCCCTAAAAGAAAATGAATTTTTGAAAAATAAAAATGATTGTAATGATATTTTGAAGAAAAATGAAAAATTGTCTTCAAAAGTTGATTTTGTTTTAAAAGAGAATAATTCTTTGAAAAACAAAATAATTTCTATTTCAAATGATTTAGATGTTTGTTTAAAGAAAACCGAATCTTTACAAAAAATATAGATTCACATGTTTGCCATGTTTCACCTAGCACACCCATTGCATGCCACACTTCTTCTTTAATTAAAAATGATATATTAATGTTAAAAAGAATATTGATTGTTTGGGCTCTACTTTGAGCTATTGTCTTTCTAGCCATACACGCTTGGAATCTTTGTTTCGAAAGAAACAAGTTCCATCTTTACATGTACACCCTCCACGGCATACACATGCTACTCACGGTCACAACCATCACACCATGTATGCTCATGTGTACACTTGTACACATTGTGAACGTAAGGGCCACCTTTCTAAATTTTGCTTTGATAAGATACATAATGTATAGCAACTAAATTTGTTTGGGTTAGAAAATGTGCTAACCCCCATGGACCCAAAAGAGTGTGGGTACCAAAGACCACCCCTATTGTATTTGATGTAGGTGTGGGCTCTCGCATGACATGAGAGTATCGGTACCTTGGAGTGGATGCGTTCCGAGCTTCATGTGGACTATTTGGATGCATCACTTTTGAGGGATGTTTGGTGGGAGGGACCACCTTGGATTGGAGAACTAGAGAAGTGCCCTCATCGGTTTTGGTATCGATCTCTAACTCCCGTTTATATTTACATGCTTTCATATCATTGTTTATAGCATGTTTTGATGTTTATAGATTATTATGATTATGCCATGTGAATTAGATTAGTGATATACATCTTAGTTATTTGAGACACCCATGTTTAATATGGATCTATATCTATGTGTTCTCACCTTGTTTTTAACTAATATGTATATCCTAGATCTAATGCACATGCATATACATAATGATCATATGGATGTTTATGACCTTTGTTTTTTGTGCTTCATGATTTGAATATATGTTTAAATGTTAGTTTTCATTAAGAATAGGATTTATACTTGTACATATAGTGGGCCACAAATAAATTTTTATATGTTTGGGCTTGAACGCTTATTTGTACCCATTAGATGTGCTAGTATAGTCTAGTTTTGATGATTCATGTATTTAACTTGTATTCCTATTTTATCCATGTTTTTCATATTTTCATGTTTAACTTCATGTATATGTCTATCTTGTCTAAACTATTGTTTATACATATACATCCTTTGAGCCGCGTGCCTTCAACATATACATTTGTGGACTCGTTATGTTTTGGATATGTATGTATACTTTAGTTTGTACTTGACATACATATGCCTTGAAGAAATCGAGTTTTGATGATTTTCATGTTTGAGGAATATGAGCTTGAATGTCTATTTCATGATTATTTGTTTCACATAATACTTGTACACTCACTTCATTTAAATGTTTCTCATGATTATGTTTTCATGAGTATGTATGGGCTTTATGGACTTCGAGTGTTTAGTGCCTTGTGATTTACATGTATTTCATAAAATATAATTTTATTTTATTCCTTACTTGAAGGATTTCGTACTAGTTTAAAATTTTTTCCATTAACTAATTGCGGGATTCTTCGTTATGGTAGAGTTTTTCAAACATACAAATATTTTCAAACCTATTTTTGAAAACCCCTACCTTCCACGGGTGGTTGGATAGGCGACCATGCCTATGTATGCTTTACACTGAAAAACTTTTAAACATGAGCATGATTGGGTGGTAGGCTATATGAGATATACTTTTGATATTATTGTTGTTTCGATTGGTATCATTGGATTCTTTCAATTGGTACCAATATTAACATTTTTGTATACTCATATATTTTTGTGTATGTATGCTTTAAATTAGTATCATCAATTTTGATTGGTACTCATTTTTCATACACCTATACATGGTTTATTTGTGCTTACTATATCCCTATATTTTTAAGCACAAATTTTGTTTATGCTAAAGCTTGATTTTTAATGACTATTATGTTTCAATTGACTAGTTTTCAATTGGTATTCAATACAAGCTTATGCATCGTTTTATTTGGTATTTCATAAACGGGGAGAAAATTAGTATTTTTATCTTTCAATTGGTATTTTGTTTACCGTTGATTTCTACTCCCATACTTTATGATGAAAATGATTAAATAAAATCAATATTCATTTTATTTTGGTATCAATATGTTCATTTGAATACTTTCTATTGGTATCAAGATTTTATTTATTTTATCACAATTGGTATCAATGCCTAAAAATTTGATTTGTTTATTGAGAAAATTCAAATTTTGTTTAAATAAGAAATATAAAAAATATTTTGATTTATATTGCCTATATGCAAGGGGAGCTTAACATCTCTTCTACATATAGATTCATGTTGAGTGTATCCTATATTAAAGAGCTTGACAATTCTTCTTTATGCGATGCACGTGTGTAGGGGGAGCTTCACATCTCTTCTTCTGCATTGCATAGTATGTGTTATGTGAATTAGGGCTTGTCATCCTTTCTTCATGTAATGCATATATGTAGGAAAGTTAACTTTGCGTCTTCCTCTTCATGAATGTATATCGCATATATCTATTTATTGATTTGTTTGTTTGACCCCTTTGTTAATTCTTTGTTTCGAACAAAAAAGGGGGAGAAGAATCTTTTGATTTGTTTTTACTTTAACCCCTTTGTTGATGATGACAAAAAGGGGGAGAAGTATTTGGTATGTATGCATGTTTTGAAAAAGGATTTGTGTTTATGCATATATGTTTTGTGTTTTAGAAATAGGAGAGAAAGAATTTGATGTGTTTCATGCTTGTTTATGCATGTTTATCTCCTTGTATTTGCATACATGTTTATGACCTTTCATTGCATATTTATTATGTTTATTGAGATGCATGAGTTAAGGGGGAGCTTCTTTGAAGCTTAACTTTAATCCATGCATATATAACTTCATTAGTTTTGTCATCATCAAAAAGGGGGAGATTGTTGGCCCAGAGGCCTTCCACTCTTGTTTTGATGATGATTACTCATGTAGTTATGTTTACTAATTATTTTGTGATGTTTAGTTTCAGATCATTAATCAAGATATTAGTTGGTGATTGCTTCAACAAGATGGTTTGGAAGCTTTCACATGGTGATTCCAGAGCCCGAGCATCAAGATCATACATAGCACTCGTTGGAGTCAAGCTCGGTGGATCACGGTTTGGATCGAGTCGACTTGAAGATAGAGATCGTCAAGAAGACTTAGGTATCCTACTTTAGTTTGTGTTTTAGATCCATGTGTAAAGATTAGATAGTGTGATATGCTCAAGTTCACAATACACACACGTTTTATGTTTTGGATTTGGTATTTCGGTTTTTGATTTAACCGATATTAGTTTTCATGAATAGATAGTATCAAAACAAGTTTTAAATGGTTTATGTATAGTAGATTCATTCTATATACATGCATGCTTAACTTCCTAGGCAAACTTATTTTGACTTACCTATTCATGTGGTTTAGGTTTTGTGTTTTGGTATTTTTAACAAAACATATTTTGGAATTAAAAGACAAAAACAATGATATGTATATGTTTCATGTATATTGGACCTATATCCATATGCAACATGCTTTAAAATGATTAAGTATCATGTTTTTGCATTTGGATATGTTTTGGACAAAGTTTATTTGAAAAATCAAAGTTTGGAAAAATACAGGTTTTGGCTTTCGGTAATTTTTCCATAACACAAAAATGGTTCAAATGTTTGATAATTATGTTAAAATTTTTATCACATGTTTATATAACATATATTATGTTAGAAACTATTTTTGTGGATTTTTAGAAGTTTTATGGGATTTATTAGAATATTTAAAACCCAATTTTCTGACCTAGATTGCTTTCTGCCAGGCTCTGGCGGTCGACCGGGACGGTCGACCGACGTGCACATCCTTGTGCACGTTGGCCAGGCACTTGGGCGGTCGACCGACCAGAGAGCTTTGCTCTCTGAATTTTTACGGTCGACCGGCCGGTCGACCGCTGGCTTCCAACGGTCATTTTTTTGACCGTTGGCGGTCGACCGCCAGCCGCCTAGGCTGAAAAGTCAGCCTAACGGCTAGTTTTTTTGTTGGAGGCTATACAAGCCCCATTTCCTTGGGATTTTGGCCAAGATTTTTAACAAGAAAAATTCCAACTCTCTAGTGTTTTTGATTGCTAAAAGAAAGAACAATCAAAGAGTTTAAGAGTTTACCGTGTAACTTGTGGCTAACGGGTCGTGTTCACGAGGAGGAATGCGATGGAAGCTTTTCGGTGAATCATTCAAAAATAAGAAATTGTGTTTGTTTTTTAATGGAAAAGAGAATGGAAAGAAAGAGATGGTTAAAGAGAAATTGCAACTTTTAGAAAAGGTTTTGGAGAAGGTGAAAATAAACTTTGAAAATCGTTTGGTTTGTTTTAGATATAAGAGGAGGAGATCCGGGCTCACTAATATGTAAGTTCACCTAGAGGGGGGTGAATAGGTAATGGCTAATCTAATGGTCACTAAATACCAAATAATGCGGAAGCTAAAACTAATTATGACCTAATTAAACTTTTACACTAAACACCACGTATAACACAAGAGTGTTGCCGAATTCCCCGTGAAGGGCTCTGGACAAACTCCTCTAGATTCCCCTTGAATAGGTTAAGGTGCCGCGTTGGCTCTCTGGTTGAATACAAGTGTTAGCAACAATCCCACGCAAGTATATATATCAATATGAGCACAAGGAATATATCATGCATATAAAGGTAAAGACAAGATAGTAATGCAAGATATAAATAAGGAGATAGAGAGAGAGAGAGAGAAATGGCAATCGCAAACACAAGGGTATGTTTCGAGGTTCGAGCACACTTGCTCTACATCCCCGCCTTCGACACACGAAGGATTTCCACTATGCAAGATCCCAATGGATCTCTCCTTGGTGCCGCAACACCTACAAGACCTCAGACTCCCTAGTCCCGTACACACCGCAAGCTCACTAGCTCGCCGAGGCCGCACCTCAAACCACCGAGTTCACACAAGAACTCTAAACCACCACGAGCACACTTGCCCGTCTCCTCAAAGTACAAAGATGAAATCTTTGGTGAGCTACAACACTTTGATCACCAATTACAAACTCTCACAACACAATCCTATGGATAGATAAGGCAATGGATAGCTCAAGTGATTGTGAGAAAGCAAGGAAAGAACTATGGTGAAAAACTCAAGAAATCACTTTAAACACTCTTGTTAAAATATTTCCTTTAAATAGGAAATATTTGCTCTCTATTTTGTGGAGAAAAAACCTCTGGAATGAATGGGAAAAACTGGCTCTAAGAGTCTCCAAATCTTGGCTCAAAACAATGACCAAACCCTCAAATTTATAGGCCAGAAAAATATAGCCGTTGGGGTCTGTCAGAGCTGCCGGTCGACCCGGGCGGTCGACCGCCAACGGTCGGAAATCAGACCATTGGAGCCACGGTCGACCGAGCACCTGGAGCAGAGAATCAATTCTCTGATGGTCGACCCGTGCGGTCGGCCGGGATTTCCAGAGAGCAAGCTCTCTGGAGCGGTCGACCCGCACGGTCGGCCGGCCTCCAGTGCACAAAGGCGTGCACGTCTGTGCACGTCGGTCGACCGGGCCGGTCGACCGACTTCAGGATTAGTCGACTATAAAAGGTTGTAAGTCGACTTATCCGAAGCCTGAAACAGTTTTCTGGGATTGAAAAGTTTGTCTTTTTGGCTCTAATAAAATCCCATAAAATACTTAAAAATCTACAAAAAGAGTTTAACCAATATACTTTGATATACAAACATGCTTGCACAAAATCAAGACATGTTATAAAAGATTGGACTATTTTTGTAACTTGGAAATATTTGGCTCATGATAAAAACTGTTTTTCCAAAACAATATTTTTCCAAAATATGTTTTTCCAAATCTTCATCAAATACAAAAACAAGATATACTTTTAAAGCATAGTGTGTAAGGATATGATCCACTACACAATCAAGATGAAATATCTTTGTTTTTTTGACAATAAGCATAAACTTGGTTTTGGTTGAAAGATATGTATATATGAAAATACCAAAAACCAAACATATGTTTTTCCAAAATGAAAGTCTTTCTAAATCTGAAAATTCTTTTTTATGAAAAGACAAGTAAATCAAGAGTGTGTGTGTGATATAAACTTGAGCAATCCACCAACTATTCTATCCTTTACATTTTATCTAAAATATAAAAATCTTATACCTAGACACAAGTCTTGATCTTGAAGTCTTCCCTTGAAGTCTTCTCATCATCTTGACTTGGTCCAAGCTAGATCCAAAAGCTCCTTGGATCACACCGTGCTAGCTCCAAATCTTGACATTTTATTCTTTGTTGAGCTATGCACCTACTAAGATCTTGATAATGAATCTGTCACTAATTAAACACAAGATCATTAGTAATCATAACTTCATGAGTTGATCATCATCAAAACTAGGGTGATAGGCCTTTGGGCCAACAATCTCCCCCTTTTTGATAATGACAAAACTCATGAAGTTATATATGCATGGATTAAAGTAAAGCTTCAAAGAAGCTCCCCCTTAACTCATGCATATTAAATAAATAATAGATATTCAATGAAGCACATGAATATGTATGCAATGTATGGAGATAAAACAAGAAATCCTTTTTCTCCTAGTTGCAATAACAAAACATATATGCATAACTAATAAGGAAGACAAATACTTCTCCCCTTAAGCAATGAAAACATGCATATAAACTCAAATACTTCTCCCCCTTTTTGTCACTCATCAACAAAGTGTTCAAAGTAAAATCAAATCAAACAAAAATTTTCTCCCCCTTTTTGTCAAAAGCAAAGAGATCAAGAAGGGGTAATACAAATCAATAAATAAAAATTTATATGCGATATACATTCATGATGAGGAAGACACTAAGTTAGCTTCCCTACACATATGCATTACATGAAGAAGGGATGACAAGCCCTAACTCACATAACACATATTATGTAATGCATAAGAGGAGATGTGAAGCTCCCCCTACACACGTATACCATATAAAGAAGAGTTGTCAAGCTCCTCAATTTATAATATACTCAACATGAATCCATATGTAAGAGAGATGTTAAGCTCTCCTTACATATAGGAATTACAAATCAAAAATTTTGAATATTTCTTTAAAATTTTGAACTTTCTTAATAAAACACATTTTGAGATATCAAATCAACATATTTTTTTTTTTAATTTTGATATCAATTTTGAAAACATATTGCATAAGCTTTAAGAATTACCAATTGAAAGTTGAATTAAGCTTAGCATATACATTGTGTTTTAAGAGTGTGAGTCAATTGTAAGTCAAACACAAATAGATCATATATGTATGAAAAGATAATACCAATAGAGATTGATATAGTTTAAATTTGAAAGCATTCATACATACAATCAAAATATGAGTATATAAGAATCATATTGATACCAATTGAAAATATCCAATGATACCAATTTAAGAGTAAGCTTATTATATACTCTACCATATGAAGAATTTGCACTAGTTAATATGAAAATGTTTTAAAACTAGTACGGAATCCTTCAAGCAAGAAATAAAGCAAAAATGTCAATTAATCTCAATATTCCTTTAAATCATCACACATTTTTTTTATTAAAAACAAAATTTATATTTCAAGATATATGTATGTTTTGACAACACAATAAGTATACATACATATCTCTTAAACACAATGAGTCCAAATAAATAGATTTGCATTAAAGGCAAATGACTCAAGAGGTATACATGTATATCTTAAGGTTTGGCAAAATACACATATACATGAAATGAAAAACACATGATCATAAATCAAATCCAAAAAGTGGGAATACAAGTTTAAAAATGTATGTATCATCAAAACCAAGCAATACAAGCACATTTCATGGGTTCAAATAAGCATTCAAGCACAAATATAAATAGATTTATTTGTGACCCACAATATGTACAAGTATAAGTCCTAGTGTTGATAAAAACTAGCATATAAACTAATATTCAATACATGAAGCATCAAATAAATTTTGAGAAAAATAGAATCATGTGTCAATCTCAAAAACTATTTGAAGAATAAATAACTAGTGTAAATTGTTTTTGAAAAACTAGTTAAAGATCCTTAAATATATCAAATCTTATGTTTTTCAAAACTAGATACACAAAAATTTAAGCACTCATGGTCTATAAGGCTCAAAAATGATTTTAACAAAAGTGTGAGTGTTAAACGGTCATGTAAATAGCATTTTTATGAAAATAGTCAATGAAGCTCAAAGAGATCATAAGTCACATTTTTTTTTTTTAACAAAAACACGAAAAATCATTTTTCATCAAAACACAAATCTTCATAGTATATGTATGATTAATCCAATCCTAACAATACACATACATATCCCAAATCTAAAAGAGTCTATTAAATGTATTTGCATGAAAGCAAGAGACTCACGGGTATACATGTATATTTATTAGATTTGAATTCAAAATACATATACATGAAGTAAAGCATAAAAATAGGGCAAAACATGTATAAAAGAGAATCATCAAAACTAGTCTATATATATGCATATAGTGGATACAAATGAGCATGAAGTTCAATTATATATGAATCAATTGTAATTCACTATTTGTATATGTATACATGCAAGTTTGACACATTCTACATCTAAGAATGTAAATACCACATGAAGCACACAACAATATAAACATGCTATAAGATATATGAAATTAAAAGCATGTACATAAAAAGTAGGAGTTTAGAAATTGTTACCAACTCCAAAGCTCCAAATATGGTGGTTGTCCCACCAAAGCTCCTTGATAGTGATGCATCCAAATGTATGTCCATCAAGTCCATTGCATCAACTACAAAGGTACCAATCCTCTCACGTCTTGTGAGAGCCCTCACCTACATCAAAAGAAAAAGGTGGGGGTTTTGGTACCCATATTTCTTGGGTCCTTTGGGGTTAGTCTTGTTATGAGGCACCCAAAAATTCTTATTCTTAGCAAAATTAAAATGATCTAATCTATCATAACAATATTTTGCTAAATGGCCTTTGCGGCCACAATGTGTACATACGTACACCTTAGTATGCTTATGTGAATGTGTATGATCGTGACGTGCAATATAAGCAAATGCATGGTTATGATGTGCATGAATGTGTGGAGTTTGTTTCTTTGAAACCATTGACTCCAACCTAGAATGATTAGAAGCACAAGAGTTCAAAGTTGAACTCAAACCATCCATTTATTTTTCAAATCTTTAATCTCATTAGTGGTGGCATAAAAAGCATGATGAGATAAAGAATCACTTTTCTTTTTCTTTGTGAAACAAAATCTTTTTCTTTTTCACAAATTTTTTTTTCAAAGACTTATTTTCTTGAAAAACAACTTCCTTTTGTTTTTCCACCAAATCAACTTTATTTTCAAAATAGTGTTTCCTTCACATAAATCATTCAATTTTGCAAGCAAGGAAACATTCTCATTTTTCAAATCTTTATTTTCTTTTTCTAAGCATGCCATTTTATTTTCTAATGAATCTTTTTCATTAAGCATGGCATCAAAATTCTTTTTCAAATTTTTGTTATCTTTTTCTAAACATGCAATGTTGGATTTAAATGAATCTTGTTCTATATGCATGCAAGCAATGTTCTTTTTCAAATTTTATGTTTCTTTTTAAGCATGTCATATTTTTCAAGAATTGTTTGACAAAATGAAGTGAGCTCATCATATGACATGTTATTATCCTCATCCTCGGATTAGGAAGTTACCTCAAGGGGGTTATCCCCTTGGACCATATAGCACGCGTTGGAGGTGTTGCTTCCAACGTCCGAATCGCTCCCCGCATAGTATTGTTCATTTTCGCCAAGGGAGGTGAGGGTGTTCCACACTACAAAAGCCGAATCAATGTTAAAAAACTCTAGATAAATAAACATCATTTAGGGTAGACTTTAAAGCATTAAGGGCTTTTGAGTTAGCCTCAAAATTCTTACCATCTAAAGAATATGCATTATTAGTAGTGGCAAGATATACATGAAAACCTAAGGCTTTGAGGTACAAAGACATCTTAACCTTCCAAATTTGGATGTTAAGAATGTCAAAGGTGGGTGGTGACATGAAATCCATGGTGTGTGTACAAAATACGTGATTAGCCTAAAAATGAGGATCTTTAACTCTAGGTTGTTAGACCCAAATCAGAGTACCAAGCTCTAATACCAATTGTAAGTTCACCTAGAGGGGGGGTGAATAGGTGATGGCTAATCTAATGGTCACTTAATGCCAAATAATGCGGAAGCTAAAACTAATTATGACCTAATTAAACTTTTACACTAAACACCACGTATAACACAAGAGTATTGCCGAATTCCCCGTGAAGGGCTCTGGACAAACTCCTCTAGATTCCCTTGAATGGGTTGAGGTGCCGCGTTGGCTCTCTTGGTTGAATACAAGTGTTAGCAACAATCCCACGCAAGTATATATATCAATATGAGCACAAGGAATATATCATGCATATAAAGGTAAAGACAAGATAGTAATGCAAGATATAAACAAGGAGATAGAGAGAGAGAGAGAGAATGGCAATCGCAAACACAAGGGTATGTTTCGAGGTTCGAGCACACTTGCTCTACATCCCCGTCTTCGACACACGAAGGATTTCCACTATGCAAGATCCCAATGGATCTCTCCTCGGTGCCACAACACCTACAAGCCCTCGGACTCCCTAGTCCCGTACACACCGCAAGCTCACTAGCTCGCCGAGGCCGCACCTCAAACCACCGAGTTCACACAAGAACTCTAAACCACCACGAGCACACTTGCCCGTCTCCTCAAAGTACAAAGATGAAATCTTTGGTGATCTACAACACTTTGATCACCAATTACAAACTCTCACAACACAATCCTATGGATAGATAAGGCAATGGATAGCTCAAGTGATTGTGAGAAAGCAAGGAAAGAACTATGGTGAAAAACTCAAGAAATCACTTTAAACACTCTTGTTAAAATCTTCCCTTTAGATAGGAAATATTTGCTCTCTATTTTGTGGAGAAAAACCTCTGGAATGAATGGGAAAAATTGGCTCTAAGAGTCTCCAAAATCTTGGCTCAAAACAATGACCAAACCCCCAAATTTATAGGCCAGAAAAATATAGCCGTTGGGGTCTGTCAGAGCTGCCGGTCGACCCGGGCGGTCGACCGCCAACGGTCGGAAATCAGACCGTTGGAGCCACGGTTGACCGCCCGGGTCGACCGAGCACCTGGAGCAGAGAATCAGTTCTCTGACGGTCGACCCGTGCGGTCGGCCGGGATTTCCAGAGAGCAAGCTCTCTGGAGCGGTCGACCCGCACGGTCGGCCGGCCTCCAGTGCACAAAGGCATGCACGTCTATGCACGTCGGTCGACCGGGCCGGTCGACCGACTTCAGGTTTAGTCGACTATAAAAGGTTGTAAGTCGACTTATCTGAAGCCTGAAACAGTTTTCTGGGATTGAAAAGTTTGTCTTTTTGGCTCTAATAAAATCCCATAAAATACTTAAAAATGTACAAAAATAGTTTAACCAATATACTTTGATATACAAACATGCTTGCACAAAATCAAGGCATGTTATAAAAGATTGGACTATTTTTGTAACTTGGAAATATTTGGCTCATGATAAAAACTGTTTTTCCAAAACAATATTTTTTCCAAAATATGTTTTTCCAAATCTTCATCAAATACAAAAACAAGATATACTTTTAAAGCATAGTGTGTAAGGATATGATCCACTACACAATCAAGATGAAATATCTATGTTTATTTGACAATAAGCATAAACTTGGTTTTGGTTGAAAGATATGTATATATGAAAATACCAAAAACCAAACATATGTTTTTCCAAAATGAAAGTCTTTTCTAAATCTGAAAATTCTTTTTATGAAAAGACAAGTAAATCAAGAGTGTGTGTGTGATATAAACTTGAGCAATCCACCAACTATTCTATCCTTTACATTTTATCTAAAACATAAAAATCTTATACCTAGACACAAGTCTTGATCTTGAAGTCTTCCCTTGAAGTCTTCTCATCATCTTGACTTGGTCCAAGCTAGATCCAAAAGCTCCTTGGATCACACCGTGCTAGCTCCAAATCTTGACATTTTATCCTTTGTTGAGCTATGCACCTACTAAGATCTTGATAATGAATCTATCACTAATTAAACACAAGATCATTAGTAATCATAACTTCATGAGTTGATTATCATCAAAACTAGGGTGATAGGCCTTTGGGCCAACATAATGTTTAACTCAACTATGTACTTATCTCAAGAAAATTTGGGTTGCATCACTTTTATTATGAACCATAAACCTTTAGCTTCTTTTAATGTCCAAGTAAAACAAATAAGATCGTCTCATTAAATCTTAAGTCCTTTCATTACAAATCATTAAGAAGTGAATATTAAACCATCAAGAGCGAAGAGGCAAGCATGGAATAAAAATAGTTCAAGGAGATTTGTGTTTGAAAGTACACGTTTAAAGTAAAGAAATCATCATGTGCTTTCAAGAACAAAGTTTTAACTAAGGCACTTTATGCTTCAAAAAATGTTGCTTGTTATGGAATCAGTCAAGAGAGAAGTGAAAGAAGAGATCCATTATCGAGCCCAGAAAACGAATTAGCTACTCATCACGAAATGAAAACAAACAATAGAATGAAAAGCAAACTTGAACATACCGAATTCGAGTTTAGTTGATCAAGCGAGTAGAAGCTCCTTTGATTGTCACTTCAAAGATGAATTACACACTCAATTCCACTCTTCTCTCTGATGTTTGCACTGAACTACAAATTATAAATCAAAAATACAACTTCTATACTATCTAACAAAAAGCCTAAATCCCTAAAGAATAAATAAAAATTGTAATCCTAGTCTTCGCTGTTTTTTTCTTTGCTGAAACCCATATTTATAGCCAAAAACCAAACGAGGAGGATCCCGGGGAGATTGGGGGAGCAAACGCTCCACACCCAAAAGGGGGAGCTCCTGATTTGGTGTTTGGCCTGTATCTGCTGCTGGTTTTCTTGTTTCTGCTCCAAAACGTTGACGAAACAGCCTTGATTGTGTGGCTTCAATCGCTCGATTCAGGGAGGATTCTTCTCAACCTCTTGATATGCCAAGATTTAGCCCTGATTTCTTCATTTCGAATTTATTCTGAATTAATTCAGAATTTGGTGGGCTTTTGGGCTTCTTTCTCTTTTCTTTCTTTAAGCACTTGGGCCTACATTTAGCAAAGAAAAAGAAAACTTATTAATAGGATTTATTAGCTAAAAAGTATGGTAAGGTGACAATGTAAATGCAACATATGCGACTAATCACACCCCCACATTATCTTTTGCTCGCCCTCGAGCAAAACATCAGACTAATTCTAATCAATTATTAGACCACTTTCGCAGGTCACTCGATTGCACTGAGCATGTGCAACAAGCCGTTAAACCTCTAGGTTACCCCTAGAGGACGAGTTTTGTCTCGTGAGGGTTTTCAGTGGATTGCACCCACAAAATCCATGAAGAAAGAGAAAAAAGGTTAGTATTTTCGAAAAGCATTTTTTTATTTTTATTTTTTTTTAAAAAGGAGAAAATATTTGAAGTATATTTGTGAGAGTTTAAGTAATCTATAAGTTATAGGAATATCAAAATTTTCATTCCTAAACTTAGTCTCTATTCAAAAACATGTCATCAATTAAAGTAAGGAGTCAAATTATACTTCTCATCTAGTCTATTAATTTACCCTGAGTCGTATGCACCATCGTGACTGTGAAGTTGACTAAGGGTACTTTAACATTAACTCCTATGCCTTATATTTATTTATTTTTGGCGAAATTTATTCCTCAATTTCATTAGGCTTTCTAATCTGCCCATGTAACGAGCATTCAGTTGGTGACACCAAACCGGACAGCTTTAGGGCACCAGGTGAGAAAACACCCTAAGGACTTAAACACTCGAGCAGATAAGGCCACGAAACTAAGGTTTTTATTTATACGATGTACCCCTTTTAGGCGTGAATACTTATGCTTCATGAGGCATAAATACCCAGCTTAATCAGAGGACACATTTTTTTTTTCAAACTTATCTAATTATCTTTTGCATAAATACTAAGGCTTGCTTAGGCCAAAGCACCTAGCTAATCAATAATTAGACTTATTTTTTTTCTTTTTTTTCTTTTTCATCATATTTTTTATAAGGCATAAGAGTCTCTGTTTTAAACTCTAAGTGTGTAAGTGTATTTGTGTGCATATGTCATCAAGGTAAATATCAAGACTAAATTACTTTCACAAATTTTCTTCCTGACCCTAAAAATCAAACAAGTTATCTTATTTTGACCAAGTGTAAGAAATCCTAATTATGATTCTCCTATTCCTTAAAATTGACTTAATTTATTACAAAAAATATATCAAAATATTGTTCTACCCCTTTCAAAAAGTTTTTTTT
>JAVJIF010027676.1:0-62884 GCA_038442645.1 Agave tequilana | reverse complement strand
CAAGCATACATATACAAAAATATATGAGTATACAAAAAAAATGTCAAAATTGATACCAATTGAAATAACAATAAGATCAAGTGTATATCTCATATAACTACCTCCCAATCATGGTTCAAGTTTTTAAATGATTTTCATTTTAAGGCATACATGAACATGATCTCCCATCCAACCTCCCATAAAAGGTAGGGTTTTCAAAAAGAGGTTTGAAAATGTAGTATGTTAGAAAATCTCTACCATAGTGAAGAATACGAACTAGTTATAGAAAAAACTTTTAAAACTAGTACGAAATCCTTCAAGTAAGGAATAAAACAAAATTGTTTTTCATGAAACACATGTAAATCACATGATCACTAAACACTCAAAGTCCATAAAGCCCATATCATAGTCTCATGAAAACAAATCATGAGTAAACTAATAAAGTGAGTGTACAAGTATAATGTGACACATATCAACATGAAAATATTCAATTAAGCTCAAATGAAATTCCTTAAAAACATGAAAACATGAAAAACTAGATTTTCATTACCAATAGAATTTACTTAAAAACATGAAAATCATCAAACGATTTAAACTTCAAGGCATATGTATGTCATGTACAAACTAAAGTATACATACATATCCTAACATAATGAGTCCACAAAAGTATATACATGAAGGCACGTGGCTCAAGGATGTACATGTATAATCAATAGTTTGGACAAGATAGACATATACATGAAGTTAAAACACATGATCATAGAAACATATTCAAAATGAGGAATACAAGTTAGAATGCATGAATCATCAAAACTAGACTATACTAGCACATTTAATGGGTACAATAACCATCCAAGCACAAATATATATAAAGATTTACTTGTGGCCCATTCTATGTACAAGTATAAATCCTAGTTTTCATGAAAACTAACATCTAAACATATATTCAAATCAAGAAGCATAAAACGACATAAATCAACATGATAATTATAAAAATGATCATGAAGTAAATCCACATGCTATTAGAATCATGATATACATAATAGCCAAAAACATCAAAACATGTGGCAAAAACAGAAATCATACAACACATCACATTGTTTAGCTATTACAAACATGTTATTTATCAAAACATAAATCATTAAAACAAAAATCATACAATCATAAACATCCAAATGGTCATAATGCATATGCATGTGCATTAGATCTAGGGCATACATGTTAGTTTAAACAAGGTGAGAACACTAAATATAGATCCATATAAAACATGGGTGCTCAAGTAACTAAACATGTATAACACTAATCTAATCAACATGACATAAGCATAATGAATAATAAAACAAGACATGCTATGAATAGATGAACATGAAAAGCATGCAAATAAAAATGGGAGTTAGAGAATGATACCAAAACCGATGAAGGTGCATCTCTAGTTCTCCAAACCACGGTGGTCCTCCCACCAAATCCCCTTGAGAGTGAAGCATCCAAATGGTTCTCTTTTAAGCTTAGAACGCATCCACCTCGAGGCACCAATATTCTCACGTGATGCGAGAGCTCCCACCTATATCAAAAGTCAAGGAGGTGATTTTTGGTACCCATTTTCTTTTGGGTCCATAGGGGTTAGTTTCTTTTCTAACCCAAACAAGATTACATGCTAAATTTTCATTATGTAAACGATCATAGCAAAATCTAGCAAGATGGCCTTTTCGACCACAATGTGTACATGTGTACACTGAAGGTTCACCTAGAGGGGGGGTGAATAGGTGATGGCTAATCTAATGGTCACTTAATGCCAAATGATGCAAATAATGCGCAAGCTAAAAATAATTATGACCTAATTAAAACTTTTACACTAAACACCACGTATAACCAAAGAGTGTTGCCGAATTCCCCGTGAAGGGCTCTGGACAAACTCCTCTAGATTCCCCTTGAATGGGTTGAGGTGCCGCGTTGGCTCTCTTGGTTAAATACAAGTGTTAGCAAACAACCCAAGCAAGTATATATCAATATGAGCACAAGGAATATATCATGCATATAAAGGTAAAGACAAGATAATTAATGCAAGATATAAACAAAGAGATAGAGAGAGAAATGGCAATCGCAAACACAAAGGGTTTGTTTCGAGGTTCGAGCACACTTGCTCTACATCCCCGCCTTCGACACACGAAGGATTTCCACTGTGCAAGATCCCAATGGATCTCTCCTCGGTGCTGCAACACCTACAAGCCCTCGGACTCCCTAGTCCCGTACACACGCAATCTCACTAGCTCGCCGAGGCCGCACCTCAAACACGAAGTTCGCACCCGAACTCGAAACAACGCGGACACACACGTCCGCCTCCTTAAAGTAACAAATGAAGTCTTTGGTGATCACAACACTTTGATCACCTAAAAACAATCTCACTACAACACACCTATAGGATGAATAATCAATGGATAGCTCAAGTGTGGTGTGAGAAAAACAAGGATGAAAGCTATGGTGAAAAACTCAAGAATACTCTTTAACACACTCTAAATAAAACTCCCTTTGGATTGGAAGTATTAGCTCTCTATTTTGTGGAGAAAAAACTCTTCTGAAAGAATAGGAAAACTGGCTCTAAAGGTCTCCAAAATCTTGTTGAAAACAGTCCACAAACCCCCAAATATATACGCTGTCAAAAACTAGCCGTTGGGGCTTTGTCAGAACTGCCGGTCGACGGTGCGGTCGACCGCCAACGGTCAGAAATCATACCGTTGGAGCCGCGGTTGACCGCCTGGGTCGACCGACTCACTGGAGCTGAGAGTCGAACTCTCTGTCGGTCGACCCGTACGGTCGGCCGAACTTTCTAGAGAGCAGAGCTCTCTGGAGCGGTCGACCGGCACGGTCGGCCGTCCTCCAATGCACAAAGGCGTGCACATCTGTGCACGTCGGTCGACCGGTCCGGTCGGCCGACTTTAGGATTAGTCGACTATAAAGGTAGTAAGTCGACTTATCCGAAGCCTGAAACAGTTTTCTAGGATTAAAAAGTTAGTCTTTTTGGCTCAAATAAAATCCCATAAAATACTTAAAATCTACAAAAATAGTTTAACCAATATACTTTGATATACAAACATGCTTGCACAAAATCAAGGCATGTTATAAAAGATTGGACTATTTTTATAAGTTGGAAATGTTTGGCTCATGATAAAAACTGTATTTTCCAAAACATGTTTTCTAAACTTTGTTTTTCCAAAACATCTTCAAATATAAAAACAAGATATTATAATTCATTTTAAGGCATAGTGTGTATGGATATGATCCACTACACAATCAAGATGAAATATCTATGTTTCTGACATTAAGCTCTAAACTTGGTTTTAGTTAAAAGATAAGTATATGAGAAACACCAAAAATGAACAAAACACTTGAAATCTTCACTTGAATACATGTTTGGTTTTTGGTTAAAATTCTTTTCTAAAAACAAACTAAATCAAGAATGTGTGTGCATGGTATACTTGAGCAATCCACCAACTACTCTATCCTTTACATTTTAACTAAAAACAAAAATAAAATCTTATACCTAGACACAAGTCTTCATCTTCTTGAAGTCTTCACTTGAAGGCTTCTCATCTTCTTGACTTGGTCCAAGCTTGATCCAAAAGCTCCTTAGATCACACTGTGCTAGCTCCAAAACTTGACATTTTATCCTTTGTTGAGCTATGCACCTACTAAGATCTTGATAATGAATCTGTCACTAATTAAACACAAGATCATTAGTAAACATAACTTCATGAGTTGATCATCATCAAAACTAGGGTGATAGGCCTTTGGGCCAACAATCTCCCCTTTTTTGATGATGACAAAACTCATGAGGTTAATATGCATGGATTAAAGTAAAGCTTCAAAGAAGATCCCCCTTAACTCATGCATACAAAATAAATAATAGATATGGCAATGAGGCACATGAATATGTATGCAAGTATGGAGATAAAACATGCAACAAGCATAAATCAAAATCTTTTTTCCTATTTGCAATACAAAACTTATATGCATAAATAACAAGGAAGACAATACTTCTTCCCCTTAAGCAATGAAAACATGCATATAACTCAAATACATCTCCCCCTTTTTGTCACTCATCAACAAAGGGTTCAAAGTAAAATCAAATCAAACAAATTTTCTCCCCCTTTTTGTCAAAAACAAAAAGATCAAGAAGGGGTTAAACAAATCAATCAATAAAGATTTATATGCGATATACATTCATGAAGAGGAAGACGCTAAGTTAGCTTCTCTACACATATACATTACATGAAGAAGGGATGACAAGCCCTAGCTCACATAACACATATTATGTAATGCATAAGAGGAGATGTGAAGCTCCCCCTACACACGTAAATCATATAAAGAAGAGTTGTCAAGCTCCTCAATTTATAATATACTCAACATGAATCCATATGTAGAAGAGATGTTAAGCTCTCCTTGCATATAGGAAATACATACCAAAACATATATTTTTTTTTAATTTTTCTTAAACAAAAATTTTAAAGGTATCAGAGCTCTTGTAAAGCAAACAAATTTTTAAGATACCAAATTGAACAATAATCATTATCATATTGATACCAATTGAAATTTAACAAATATGAAGTTGAAGCATTTTGATATCAATGGTAAACATAATGATCCAAAAATTTTATTTTTCATCATAAACTTTGTGCTTTTAAAAATGTGAACCAATTGAAAGTTAAGCACATGAAACTCATATCTATATGTATGAAATAAGTATACCAATTGAAATTGATACATACATATATAAGAAACAAAATATGAGTATATACAAAATAAGTTCATATTGATACCAATTGAAACGATTCAATGATACCAATTGAAATAACAATAAGATCAAGTGTATATCTCATAACCTACTACCCTTCATATGCTCAAGATAGAAGATTTTCAATGAAGCATATAAGGCATAATCGCCCATCCATCCTCCCATTGATGGTAGGAGTTTTCAAAAATAGATTTGAAAATATTATAGTATTGAAAATCACTACCAAATGAGGAACAATAACTAGTTAAAATAATTTTTGAAAAACTAGTTCAAGATCCTTCAAAATCATCAAATCATATGTTTTTCATAAAACATAACTAGATACACAAAAATTTAAGCACTCATGGTCTATAAGACTCAAAATGATTTTAACAAAAGTGTGAGTGTTAAACGATCATGTAAATAGCATTTTTATGAAAATAGTCAATGAAACTCAAAAAGATCATAAGTCACATTTTAACAAAACAAAAACATGAAAAATTATTTTTCATTAAAACACTAATCTTCATGGTATATGTATGATTTATCCAAAACTAGCAATACACATACATATCCCAAACATAAAAGAGTCTATCAAATGTATTTGCATGAAGGCAAGAGACTCACGGGTATACATGTATATTTATTAGATTTGAATTAAAAATACATATACATGAAGTAAAGCATAAAAATTAGCAAAGCATGTATAAATGAGAATCATCAAAACTAGCCTATACATATGCATAGAGTGGATACAAATGAGCATGAAGTTCAAATATATATGAGTCAATTGCAGTTCACTATTCATATATGTATAAATGCAAGTTTGACACATTCTACATCTAAGCATGTAAATACCACATGAAGCACATAAAACAATTAAAACATGATCATGCTAAAAATATCATGAATGAGCAAGCATGAACATAACTAAAATGGGAGTTTAGAGATTGTTACCAACTCCAAAGCTCCAAACATGACGGTTGTCCCACCAAAACCTCCTTGATAGCGATGCATCAATAAGTGTGTCCATCATATCCATTTGCATCCACCATCAAGGCACCAAATCTCTCACGTCTTGAGAGATCCCTCACCTACATCAAAAACATGGGGTGGGGGTTTTGGTACCCATTTTTTCTTGGGTCCTTGGAGGTTAGCTTTGTAAGGCACCCAAACATTTTTATGATTAGCAAAATTTGAAACATGCAACTTATCAAAACAAAATTTTGCTAGATGGCCTTTGCGGCCACAATGTGTACATACGTACACCTTAGTATGCTTATGTGTGTGTGAATGATCATGGTGTGCAACATAACATATGCATGATGGGTATGATGTGCATGAATATGTGGAGTTTGTTTCTTTGAAAACATTGACTCCAACCTAGAATGATTAAAAGCACAAGAGTTCAAAGTTGAACTCAAACCATCCATTTTATTTTTCAAAACTTTTATCTCATTAGTGGTGGCATGTAAAGCATGATGAGATAAAGAATCATTTTTCTTTTTCTTTTGTGAAACAAAATCTTTTTCTTTTTCACAAATTTTTCTTTTCAAAGATTTATTTTCCTGAAAAAATAACTTCTCTTTGTTTTTCCACAAATCAATTTTATTTTTCAAAATAGTGTTCCCTTCACATAAATCATTCAATTTAAACATGAGGGAAACATTTTCATTTTTCAAAAACTCATTTTCTTTTTCTAAACATGCAATGTTAGATTTAAATGAATCTTGTTCTATATGCATGCAATCAACTTTCTTTTTCAAATTTTTATTTTCCTTTTTAATCATGTCATATTTCTCAAGCAATAATTGACAAAATGTAGAAAGTTCTTCATATGACATGTTATTATCCTCATCCTCGGATTCGAAAGTTACCTCAAGGGGTTATCCCCTTGGACCATAAAGCATAAGTTGGAGGTGTTGCTTCCAACGTCCGAATCGCTCCCGGCATAATATAGATCCTTTTCGCCAAGAGAGGTGATGATGTTCCAAGCTACAAAAGCCGAATCAACATTAGAAACCCTAGATAAATAATCATCATTTAGGGTTGACTTGATAGCATGAAGGGCTTTTGCATTAGCCTCAAAATTCTTACCATTTAAACAATATACACTATTAGTTGTGGCAAGATAAACATGTATGCCTAGGGCTTTGAGGTACAATGACATCTTAACCTTCCAAATTTGGATGCTAAGAATGTCAAAGGTGGGTGGTGACATGAAGTCCATGGTGTGTGTACAAAATATTGTGATTAGCCTAAAATGAGGATCTTTAACTCTAGGTTGTTAGACCCAATATCAAGAGCACTTGGCTCTGATACCAATTGAAGGTTCACCTAGAGGGGGGGTGAATAGGTGATGGCAAAGCCTCCTCGCACAGTTGCTCAAGGACAAGAGGAAGTCAACTGACAAAGCCTCCTCTAGAAAGTCTAAGGGCAAACGAAAGAGGGAGAAAGTTCATCTTCTGTACATATAGAGGAGAAAGAGCACCCCACTTCGGGTTCGTCCAAATCCTCGTCGCAAGGAAAAGACGACCGAGACCAGGAAAAGGTTCATTTTAGAAGAATGAATCAATTGGAGCAACGTCTGGAGGCCCTTACCAACCAAAAAGGCCTCCAAGAGCAGGGGTGGTCCGACCATATCCGTGAAAAATCACCTAGAGGGGGGGTGAATAGGTGATATAGCTAATCTATGAACTCAATGCGGAATTTAAAAACTTAATGCAATACACTCAAGTGCAATCAACAAGTGATGCACACACAACCAAGCCAAGCAATTATGAATGCACGATATGAATAGTTGCAAGGCACAAAGTAAAGAGAGAGATAGAGAGAGTCAATGGATCAAGCGCAAACAACAAGATATGTTTCGAGGTTCAAGCACCCAGCTTTACATCCCCGCCTTCGACACACGAAGGATTTCTAATCCACTAGCAAGTCCACAAAGAACACTCACAAGGAGTACCCAACTCCTCTCTTTACAACCACAACCTCCTCCTTGAGGCAAGCTCCAATCCAACAAAACAATCACCTCACAACTTGTGGGATTAGCACAAAGCAAACACAAGGATCACCTCACAACTTGAGGGATACAAACCAAGGCACAAAGTCAAGAAAAGATTGGGTTTACAACTTGGTGGTCTAAATAACAACCACAAATAATCTCTTTCTCCCACACAAAGATCCTATAGAATAAGAAAGAAGATTTAGCTCAAGTGTGGAGAAAACCAATGGAATGGAAATCAAAATCACAAAGAAAATCCTTGGGAAAAACTGAAACTAAGATATAGAAGTTGAATCAAAACTCTTTTCCCCAAAACCCTTTTCTTTGATATTCCGAACCCTAGCAAAAACACCAAATAGATTGTTAAATTTGAATCCAAAAACTTCTTTTGATTGCTGTGAAAACACCAGAGAGTAAGAAAAAATTCGCACAAAAAATCTTTTGGAAAACTGGCCATTAATGGGGTATTTATAGCCCCCAGAAAAATATAGCCGTTGGCAGCCAAATCTGCCAAAAATACCCTGCCGGTCAACCGGCCGGTCGACCGTCCAACGGTCAAATTTTGACCGTTGCCAGCTACGGTCGACCACCCGGTCGACCGAAACAAACAAAGAGCAATCTGCTCTCAGTCGGTCGACCGCGCGGTCGACCGGCTACAAGAGCAGCCAGCGTGCACGTATCCGTGCACGTCGGTCGACCCGAACGGTCGACCGGCTACTTGGTGCGGCCGACCGTTAGGGTCGACCGACCTAGCCTGGCAGAGGCTGTTCTGGTCAGAAAAACTGAGGAATTAAATATCCAATAAATTCTTGTAAACTACTTAAAAATCCTCAAAAATAGTTTTGACAAATTGCATTGATATATAAACATATGATAAAAGTTTTGACTCAAATATCAAGCATTAAAACTGTTTTTGTATCTTACAATATTTTCTAAAAACCAAAAACCATATTTTCTAAAACTTGAATTTGAATAGAAAATACATTTTGTCCAAAACTCATCTAAATACAAAAACATGATATTAAACATTTTGAAGCATGATGCATATGGATAGAAATCCAATATACATGAATCATATATATATCCATGTTTTTGACTTTAATTCCAAAATATGTTTTGTCAAAAATACCAAAACATAAAACACATGAATAAATAAGTCAAAACTAAGTTTGTCTAGGAAATTAAGCATGCATGTATATAGAACAAATCTAATATACATTAAACCATGTAAACTTGTTTTGAATCTATCTATTCATGCAAACCAAGATCGGTTAAACCTAAAACCGAAAAACCGAAAACCAATATTCAAAACATGAAACGTGTGTGTTTTGTGAACTTGAGCATATCATACTATTCTAATCTTTACAATTTGGATCTAAACACAAAACTAAACTATGGTACCGAAGTCTTCTTGTAGAGCGCAATCTCCAAGCCAACTCGATCCAAAACTCCTTGATCCACCGAGCAAGTGCTATATATGATCTTTGACGCTTGGGCTCTTGAATCAACATGTGAAAGCTTCCAAATCATCTTGTTGAAGCTAATCACCTACTAATAACTTGATTAATGATCTGAAACTAAAATCACAAGATTATTAGTACACATAACTACATGAGTTAATCATCATCAAAACTAGAGTGGAAGGCCTTTGGGCCAATAATCCGACCGAGTGGGACCTTGTTCCATACCCTCCCAAGTTCAAGGCTCCGACCCTCCAAGCATTCGATGGGAAAGGTTCACCGAACTAACATATCTACTACTTTAAATCCCAAACAGGGAATGTGGTAGATAACGATGCCATCCTGGCACGTCTGTTCATCGGCACCTTAAAAGGGCTCGCCTTTGAATGGTTCATGAAGCTCTTAGAAGGCTCCATTAAGAATTGGGACGATTTGGAGAAGCTCTTTCTAACGTGCTTCTTTGAAGATGACTCGGAGGTCACCATGCCAACCCTTTTGGCCATCAAACAGCGAAAGGGAGAGTCCGTCAAATCTTTCGTGGAAAGATTTCGGAATGTGGCACTCCGATGTCCAAGCGGTATGACCCAGGTCACCCTGGTGGAAACATGCCGCCATAATCTACAAACCTCGCTTCTCGTCCAAATAGGAGTTACCGAAAGTCGCACCTGAAAGCAGTTGATCCAACAAGATGAACAGGCTGAAGAAATTGTCGCCCGGGTCAGGGCAGAAGAAAACAAATCCAGACCTGAGAGGTCAACAAGGCGTGCGCCGGACACATCCCTCCAAGCGAAAAGGAAGGATAACTTGGCAATAGAGACCAAATCTCCTGTCAAACCTCAACTGGTCAAAGGAAGTGACTCTTCAAGCCAACCACGCGTCAGCAAGCAGTATTCCTTCAAGGATGAACATGTCGACTCGCTCTTCAAATTACTCAACAAGAGCAATAGACTAAAGCTTCCTGAAGCTAGGCGCCCTGAAGAAGTCGGTAAAATCGATAGTCCCAACTACTGCTTATATCACAGGATGCTGGGACACCCCACCAAGAGCTATTATGTCTTCAAGGACATTCTTCAGGCTCTGATTGATGCGGAGGTATTAAAACTCCGTCCAAAGCAGAAGAAGGTGACGGCCAATATGACGTCATTTCTCCAGTTTGGAAGACAACCTCCAACACCCTCTGGAGTAGTCCCTGTCCCAAAAGGAGAGCTGAGAATGGTCAACACAGACCCTCACCAGCAGCAAGAGAAAGGTTTGGTACCTGTTCCCACACCCAGGGGAAAAGTCATGTGGGTTCATCCCGACCTTGTGGATGACCAGCAATGGACCACTGTAACCAGCAGGAAGTCCAAAGGCAAAGCTAAAGCTTCGTCTTGTAATGTGGTGTTTGCTTCTTCCCGAGAAGCAGAAACTGATGTTCCCTCGCTGACTGATTCAGAAGAGGAGACGATAGCTCTTGCCACAGAACCCAACCAACTTGTGGCAGAAACCCGTTCAGGGCAGTCATATTTGAAAAAGTATGACGAAATGGCGATAACTCCTCCAAAACCCACTGCAGAGTCAGCCAAGCCTTCCACGAAACCACCCGTGGAGAAACAGAAAGAGCTTCGATTCTCCAGAGTCCTCTCAAAAGACATCGCGGAAGGATCTGCAGCGCCTTACCGCTTCGATGTCCTGACTCAACTGGCCAATATCCCGGCTCGAATCACTCTTTATGAGCTCCTCAGGCTATCAAAGTCAACTAGGGAAGCTCTGCAAGAGGCCCTAGCTAATGCTGAGGTGTCATGACCCAGGTGCCAATCGGACCAAAGGAGGAAGATTTAGAAGATTTCCTCCAAACCTCCCAAAATGTTCCCTGCATTACCTTCACAGCAGATGATATGCAGGTCAAAGGGAAACATGATCGACCCCTGTACTTCACAGGGTATATTGGATCATCTAAGGTGAACCGCATTCAGGTAGATCCCGGGTCCGCATTAAGCATCATGCCTCGCCGGGTCATGCAACATCTGGGGATTCCTACTCATCGTTTGAGCGCTACCCAGACTACCATTTATGGGTTCAATGCCAATGGAACCTGTCCAATGGGGAAGATCTAGCTCAAATGCCAGATCGGGGACCTAAAGTCAGAGGTGACATGCTACATCATCGATGCCGACACTTCCTACAATCCGCTGCTGGGACGACCATGGATTCATCATAATTCTATCGTTCCCTCTACTCTCCACCAAGTCATTAAATACATCGACGGGAGTGAAAAGGTGCGAACGTTGATTGCCGAAAGGCATCCGTTCAAGGGAGTTGAGAATTATTTCACAGATTCTCTCCTGTATCAGGACTCTGTGGAAACAGATGAAATCCCGCAACCAGAGGATCCATACTTTGGTAATGAAGCCGACACCGAGCCGGAAATAGAAGAGTGCATGTGGGAGCTAGATCCACTTGTAACGAGCACTAATAAGTGTTGATTGAATTTTCCTGCACACAAAAATATAGTATTTTAGTTTTAAGAATAGGATGTGCAAGTTCTCAATTCTAATCCGCTTAGCAAGGCTATGCGGGTCGTGATCCTCAGGGAGGGACTGCGATGGAAGCGTTAAGCAAGTTTTACTCTAAAAATTATCTTTTTATTATTAGCAGTGGTATTTACAATGAATGGTATTTACAATGAAGTGAAGAAAAGAATTGTTGAAGATGTGGATCAAAACTAAAGAAAGAAAATAAAGAAAACACGTACGAACCTCTTCAGCCTGCTTACCTTTGATCCGTGCGATGATTTACCTTTTCTCGGCAGACTTGCAAGTATGGCGTATAGGATGTTCATCGCCATAAGCCATCAAGGGATCTTCGTTGGCTAGGCAGTCTCGAAGCAGTTGGGTCTCATTGTTCACAAGGCATTAGAGAACAAATAGAAGAAAGAAAATAGGAACAGAGAAACACAAGAATAAACAAGAGATGAAAAACATAAAATAATAACAAAAATGAACCTTAAATGGATTTCATTAACAATGGAAGATAAGCGGGCTTATACCGCTGTCACCTCAGTACAAGCGAAGACTCCATCCTCCATGAAAGCTTCCTCCACTCTCAGTTACAAAATTTACAAAATAAAAACGAAAATAAAATCTAACCTAAAAACTAAACCCTAGCTTTTGGCCCTTAGCTTGCCTCTGGACTACTCTGTACGTTGCACTGCAGGGGGTATTTATCGGTGTAGAAGGCTGAAGAGTCCCGGATGAAGTCGTCCACGAAATCTGGTATCCAGATAACATCAAAGTGCCGCAAAAACTGGGATTTTGCCGTGGAATTGCGGCATTTCTAGAGAATCTGGCCACGCGCTTTGGTGCGTGGCTTCTTCTGGTCCGTCCATCTGGGCGCTTGCTTCTGGAAGTGTGATCCTGGCTCTTTATTCTGGATTTTCGAGATAACTTAGAAATCAAGTTACCTTGATCTCAAATATCCCAAATCTTTTATCCACGAATTTCCTTCTTATCTTTGGCTTTTATGCTCATCCTGCAAGAGTTTAGGGTTGGGTAGAATTCTATCCTTCCCTCATCTTTAATAATTGCAACTTTAGCCCTTGCATAATTGCACTTTGACAATCTGCTATTTGCACTTTGACTCTTGGGCTTCAAATATGGGCTTTTGGGCTTCATTAAGCTTTATTTATTATAAAAATAATAATTCGAGGCCTGCACACAATAAATAATAAAATATTAGTAAATGTGCAGAATTATATGAATAAATATGAAAATGTGATGGTAAATGTTATGATAAAAATGCACTTTTGACTACCAATCACACCCCCACACTTATCTTTTTGCTCGTCCTCGAGTAAAAGCAAAGAAAAGAAAAAAGAAAAGAAAAACTAATCTAACCTAACTCACTTTCGTAGGAATCACGATTGCACTTAGCACGTGTAACAAGCCGTTAAACCTCTAAGTTACCTTAGAGGACGAGTGTTTTCTCGTGAGGGTTTTTAGCGGATTACACCCACAAAATCCATAAAAAGGAAAATATTTAACTTATATTTGAAGAGACTAAGTAGTCTATAAGTTTTAGGATTATCATTTTTATTCATTCTTCAAACTAAGTCTTTATAAAGTTAATTGTTTTCATTTTAGGTAAGGATTAAAATTGAATTTCTAATATAGTCTTTTTCGTTACCAAAAGTCATATGCATCCTTATGAATTTTACTAGCAATTCCTTAACTTGGACTCTCATGCCTCTTTATTATTTTTATAACATCATCTAATTTTCTTTCGTGTAAGTATCAAGGCTTCTTGAGGCCCTCATACCTAACTAATTGACTATTAGATGTGTTAATATAATTTTTTTTTTTTGGCATGTATAACTCATCTAATTTTCTTTCGTATAAGTATCAAGGCTTCTTGAGGCCCTCATACCTAACTAATTGACTAATAGATGTGTTAATACATGTATAATATTTCTCAGTTTTCTTAGGCTTTCTAATCCACCCATGTAGCGAACTTAAAGTCGGTGGCTCCCAAATCGGTCAGCTTAGGGCACCAGGTGAGAAAACACCCAGCGGACTCAAATTCGAATGAACTAGGCCACAAAACTAAGGACTTTATTTTATTTAGAACTCTCCTTTAGGCGTGAATACTTATGCTTCTTGAGGCACATGTATCCAGCTTAATTGGTGATATTATTTTCTTTTTTTTTCTTTTTTCTTTTTTTTATGAGGCACAAGGTCTTTGTCTTAGAATCCTAGATATGCATTTGGTATGCATACTTCATTAAGGTAAAAATCAAGACTAATTAATTATTCAATTTCTTCTCCTATACCTAAAAATTAAACAATTTATTTATTTTGACCAAGTTTTTAGAAATCCTAATCATGATTTTCCTAATCCTTAAAACTAACTTAGATTTCTTTCAAAAAATAAGTCAAAATATTCCTTTTTATAACATTTTTTTTAAATTTTTTTTTTTTTAGCAAATTTTTGTTAGTTTCTACCTATGTTAGTATGTTAGTAAAGCCCACCCCCACACTTATCTCATGCATTGTCCTCAATGTATGAATGAATGCATATATGCATGAAACAGAACAAGGGAAGGCAGAAAATTACCTTAGGGGGTGGTTCCGGTGGTGGTCTAATTGGGCCAAGCGTTGCTACCCAATCAAGATAATGTAGTAATTGGTGAAACCCACCAGAAATTTTTCGTCTATAACCCACTAAAATATATGTATAATCATTTTTTAAAATTTTCACCCCATCAAATTTCCATAATTCATAATTAGTTTCAGAGTCAATTGTGTCAACCTCCTTGTCCCAAAATGGAGTATGAAAAGATGAAATTATTGACTTGGATATTATAGGTGCGGGAACGAATACCGACTCAGGGAAGAAGCTCAAATCAAGTAAGGGCTCAGGAGTCGGGCTAAGTTCAGGAAGTGGGTCCAAATCAATAAGTTTAAGCTCAAATCCACAATCATCTTCCCACAATGGCATGTGACTCAATGTTGGTGATTCAAGTTCAGGAATGATAGGTGTGGGAATCAAAACTGACTCTAAAAGATTACCTAAGTCGGGTAACAAAACAGGAGTCAATAATGATTCGGGAATTTGAACTTGATCACAGATTTGAGAATTTAGGTCACATATCTCATTGGGTTCAATGTTATAAAAATCAGAACTTGCCAATTTATTCATGGGACTTTCAAAATTGCACAATTGGTCAAGTTCAATATGATCATCAATTATAGGTGACTCAATATCATGATGAATTGGAACAGGATCCAATGTTGACTCGGGAAAAGTGAAATCAGGTGGAGACACTGGAGTCATTATTGAATCAGGAAGTAAAATTGAATCATCAAGTGGGAGATCATGATCATATTCATGTTCAAGTTCTATTTCAGGAAAGGAAAAACTTGCCAAATTATCAACAATTGGAGTTTCAGCAAGTTCAAATGATGGCACTGAAGTAGAATCTTGTTGTCCAAAGCAACTTGGTTCGTCGGCTCTACGAGAGTGGTCGATGATATCAGAAATGGCCGAACGGTGAGAACGTAAAGATTGAACCATCAGATCTATGTCACGATCACGGGCTAATCTAGCCTGAGTCATGGCGGCAAGCATCCTTTCATAGTCGATAGGTGCATCATGCTGTGATTGGACTTGAAAAGATGAAATGTAATCGTGATGAAGTTGTGAGTCGGTGGACTCACGCATAATCATTTCTCCGATTGATGGTAATTGTTTCTTGGACTCATGCATACTTATCATTTCTCCGATAGATGGTAGTCTATTCTGACTGGGTGGATCTAAGTATGACTCATTGAAAGAATGTGGACTGGGTGGAGACTGAGGACAAGTCGGTTGAAAATTGGACTCGGGGGACTCGAAACCCCATGAACTCTGTGACGAGTTGAAAGTATGAAAATCATGGTCATAAGATGGGGGGTATGGGTTATAATTATTCGGATAAGACCATTCTGGCACACTAGATTGGTCAAAGTTATGATATGCCGGGTTGGTAATATCCGAAAAATAGTTAGGTGTGTAATATGGATTAAAGTTGGAAAAATTATTATTATATGCCATATCACACCAACACAAACAAACAAACAAATAAACAAACAAAAAAAAAAATTCTATCCTAAGTTAGGGTAGACCTATAACCTAGACGACTCCTAACTGGTTAGACTGTCCACGGGAGGTCGGGTGCAGATTTTGATCACGAGTTAATCAGCCAGGTCAGGGCAAGAGTGGTGGGAGGTTTTCCGTCAAAGACGTTCCTTAATTAAATAACCACCAATCTTCGGGCTTTCGGCCCTCAATCCCTTTCCTAGACATTGATTTGGCAAGAGTCAACTTCCAGCACTGTTCCCCCTTAGGATAATCTCCTATTGAGTCCGAGATGTCCCTAGGGCCAACGTCTACTCTTTTTTAGTTAGGCTTGGGTTAGTGAGTGCTTGGGATATGATTTTTGGGCTAAGGAAGGGTGATGAAATCCCCACCTTATCTTGTTAATGGGTTATGTCCTTAAGATGAATTAGTGCAAGTGTACAAGATAAATAGATAAGATTCACTCAAAGCAGAAAATCAACCAAGAGATGAGTCCTATTCTGCATGCAATGCGTACGTACCTTGCTCCAGCACTCTTCAACAGTAAAAATAAAGGAATTGAAAAGACACGTGCCTAATATGCAAACGTCTAATCAATTTTTATCTTTAACAACAAATAGTTTACTGTTGAATTAATTTGCAGTAAGCAGGGTTATCACAGAACAAATTTTAACAGAGCAGTAGACAATATTTGCAATTTGCAGCTACCTGCAAAAATTTCAGTAAGTAGTCCTCTGCTACTGCCGCGGATCCGCGGCTATTGCCGCGTTTCTGCGGCAAAGTAGCAGGCTCTGCTGCTCTGCCTTCGAGGGCAGAGGCACAGAGTTGCTATATGTCCACTTCTGCTGCTGTTTCCTGTTCTCCAAACCTACAAACAGAAAGAATAAAAGAATTAGTTAATTTTTTTTATTTAGAGAAAAACTTACCGTCCCTCCCCGGCAACGGCGCCAATTTGTTGATTGAATTTTCCTGCACACAAAAATATAGTATTTTAGTTTTAAGAATAGGATGTGCAAGTTCTCAATTCTAATCCGCTGTAGCAAGGCTATGCGGGTCGTGATCCTCAGGGAGGGACTACGATGGAAGCGTTAAGCAAGTTTTACTCTAAAAATTATCTTTTTATTATTAGCAGTGGTATTTACAATGAATGGTATTTACAATGAAGTGAAGAAAAGAATTGTTGAAGATGTGGATCAAAACTAAAGAAAGAAAATAAAGAAAACAAGTACGAACCTCTTCAGCCTGCTTACCTTTGATCCGTGCGATGATTTACCTTTTCTCGGAAGACTTGCAAGTATGGCGTATAGGATGTTCATCGCCATAAGCCATCAAGGGATCTTCGTTGGCTAGGCAATCTCGAAGCAGTTGGGTCTCATTGTTCACAAGGCATTAGAGAACAAATAGAAGAAAGAAAATAGGAACAGAGAAACACAAGAATAAACAAGAGATGAAAAACATAAAATAATAACAAAAACGAACCTTAAATGGATTTCATTAACAATGGAAGATAAGCGGGCTTATACCGCTGTCACCTCAGTACAAGCGAAGACTCCATCCTCCATGAAAGCTTCCTCCACTCTCAGTTACAAAATTTACAAAATAAAAACGAAAATAAAATCTAACCTAAAAACTAAACCCTAGCTTTTGGCCCTTGGCTTGCCTCTGGACTACTCTGTACGTTGCACTGCAGGGGGTATTTATAGGTGTAGAAGGCTGAAGAGTCCCGGATGAAGTCGTCCACGAAATCTGATATCCAGATAACATCAAAGTGCCGCAAAAACTGGGATTTTGCCGTGGAATTGCGGCATTTCTAGAGAATCTGGCCACGCGCTTTGGCGCGTGGCTTCTTCTGGTCCGTCCATCTGGGCGCTTGCTTCTGGAAGTGTGATCCTGGCTCTTTATTCTGGATTTTCGAGATAACTTAGAAATCAAGTTACCTTGATCTCAAATATCCCAAATCTTTTATCCACGAATTTCCTTCTTATCTTTGGCTTTTATGCTCATCCTGCAAGAGTTTAGGGTTGGGTAGAATTCTATCCTTCCCTCATCTTTAATAATTGCAACTTTAGCCCTTGCATAATTGCACTTTGACAATCTGCTATTTGCACTTTGGCTCTTGGGCTTCAAATATGAGCTTTTGGGCTTCATTAAGCTTTATTTATTATAAAAAATAATAATTCGAGGCCTGCACACAATAAATAATAAAATATTAGTAAATGTGCAGAATTATATGAATAAATATGAAAATGTGATGGTAAATGTTATGATAAAAATGCACTTTTGACTACCAATCAATAAGCTCGATGTTGATAGCACCGTCAATGATGTAGGCGGATGGTATATTAATGAAGAATTAGATTTGGCTTATTTCTCTGTATTCGCTTCTGATTCAGTGCCATCAGACACTAGTACCGAGTAGATGATGATCTCTGGTCGACAATGGATACTTTGACATCATTGCATGTACCAGTGAAATCGTCCTTCGAAACATACCGAGATGCTGGTAATGCACAAGAATCCATATTCATGGTTCCAGCATTCCAGCAAGACGGAAAGGCCAAAGACCAATTCTTTTCGGACGAGTTGAATCCGAACCAATGTCCTGTGAAGAATCAAAAGGCGAGGAGGAATCCCCTCAGTTCGGTCATTATGAACCAAAGGCACTCATAATGATGGGAACCATGGGGTATGACCTAACAAGTGGAACAGGGTTGAATTTCGGCAAAGGAAGGAGAACGCTACTTCGATCTTTTGTGCCGAAAGGGAAAACCCCTGATTATTATCATCGGACTCGCAGGGGGTTGGGCTATGTATCAACTCCGATCCCATCAGCCTCTGACTCTGGAGAGTCATTGGGCCATGATTGCTCATCGGGCACGTCCTCGTGGGAATCAGATGCTAGTGTCGGCAACATCTTCAGAGAACATTCAGTAAATATGGTTTCAACAAGCCATCTGGAAGACAGAGAGGAAGAAATGATCCAATCCGATGCAGATTCTTGGATCCAACACTTGAACAATCTTTGGGATACTCGCTTTGAACAACGCGAGCCACCAACAGAAGATAAGGTTGTCCAGATTAATCTAGGAGATGAGGCTAACCCTAAGCCCATCTTCATAAACGAAGGCCTGTCACCTTCAGAGAAAAAGGGTCTAATATCTCTTGTACAAGAATATATAGACGTCTTCGCCTGAAATTATGAAGACATGCCTGGACTTGATCCTCAAGTGGCTATGCATCGTCTCAACATTAATACGGTTGTAAAGCCCGTCAAGCAACAACAGCGACGATTCCATCCAGAGATAATGGAGGAATTCAATCAGAAGTCAGAAAGCTTATAGACTCTGCTTCATTAGGGAAGAACAACATCCTGATTGGGTAGCCAACATCGTCCCCGTTGCTAAAAAGAATGGAAAGATCCGGATCTGCATTGATTTTCGTGATCTAAACGAGGCCTGTCCCAAGGATGAATTCCCACTGCCAATCACAGATGTCATGATTGATAACACATGTGGATTCGAGCGAATGTCCTTCATGGATGGATTTTCGGGATATAATCAAATCAAAATATATCCTGACGACGAAAAACATACCTCTTTCAGGATACTACTGGGGGTATACTGCTACACCGTCATACCCTTCGGACTGAAGAATGCAGGGGCGACATATCAAAGGGCCATGAATGCCATTTTCCACGAACACATGCGCAAAACGGTGGAATGCTATGTTGATGACATCGCAATAAAGAGTGATCATATAGCTGATCTAAAGGTGGTCTTCGACATCATGCGAGCCCATCAATTGAAGATGAACCCCGCCAAATCCTTCCTGGAGGTGGCCAGTGGCAAATTCCTACGATTTGTCGTAACCTCCACGGGGATTCATTTGGATCGGGAAAAGATTCGCGCTATCCAGGAGATGCAACCTCCGAGGAACCTCAAGGAGCTCAGGGGATTGCAAGGACGATTGGCGTACATCCGAAGGTTTATCTCAAATCTCTCCGGAAGATGCCAACCCTTTTCCAAATTAATGAAGAAAGGTGTTTCGTTCATTTGGGACAATGCTTGCCAGTAAGCATTTGAGGAAATTAAACAATACCTCACACAATCACCAGTCCTTGCAGCTCCAGTGTCCGGAAAACCTTTCCTGGTATACGTCCGAGCAATGGATCATTCTTTAGGAGCTTTACTAGCTCAGAACGATGATCAAGGACGAGAGCAAGCAATCTACTATTCGAGTAGAACGATGATTGGAGCCGAGCATCGGTACAACCCGATCGAGAAGGAATGTTTGGCATTGATGTTTGCTATTCAGAAAATGCGACACTATTTGGTAGGCCAAACTATAAATGTCATATCAAAAGTCAACCCCTTGAGGTTACTCATGACAAAGCCTTCATCATTGAACGGCCGGCTGGCAAAATGGGCTATATTGCTATCCCAATATGAAATGCACCTTTTACCACAAAAAGCCGTGAAGGGACTGGCGGTGGCAGATTTCCTAGCTAAGCATCCAGATCTGAGGGCAGCCAAACTTTACGAGGATCTCCCAGATGAGGTCGCCGAAGCCTGCCAGACTCAGACATCGTTTGAAAGACAAGTATGGCAACTTTTCTTTGACGGTGCATCGAGAACAAGCCCAAAAGGACATATGGTGGCAGGAGTAGGAGTAGTACTCGTCTCCCCACAAAACTATGTGATTCCTCGAGCTGTCTCATTAACCGAGTCTTATTCCAACAATGTAGCGGAGTACAATGCCCTCTTGATTGGGATGCAACTCGCCGATGAGGTTGGCGTTAAAAATCTCGAGGCATATGGTGACTCTAAGCTCATCGTCAGCCAAGTTCGCGGGGAGTACGAAGTCAGACATGAAGATCTAGTACCCTTTTATAATGCAACTATCCGCATGGCCGAGAGGTACACAAACTTCTACATTGACCATGTACCACGCAAGCAAAATGCGCGTGCAGATGCACTGGCGTCCCTCGCTGCCTCCTTAGCTCTTTCGGCCGGAACAGTGGAGAAAATATTTGTCCACAGCCATGACCTGTATTGTCCGAGAATTACACTTGAGGACTACCAGGAGCCAACAGGAGATTGTTAAGGCAAAGAAGTTCTCGAGTCGTCAGCCGGTCCAGAGCCTAGAGACTGGCGATTCCCTTATATTGATTATGTCTTATATGGCATCCTGCCTGAGGACACCAAAGAAGTGGCTTCCATTCGAAGGAAAGCCCCCAAATTTTACTATAATGCGATTACACAAACATTGTATCGTCGATCGCATGACGGGATCTTGCTCCGCTGACTTTCACCAAAAGAGACACATGAGATATTGAAAGAAGCCCATGACGGTATGTGTGGAGCCCATCAACCTGGCCCAAAACTTGCATATCGACTCCAAAGGTTGGGATAATTCTGGCCCAAGATGATTGCTGACGCAGTCACTTATGCCAAAAGATGTCACGCCTGCCAAGTGCATGGCGATTTCATCCATCAAGCACCAAGGTACCTTCACTCTACGACCTCTACCTGGCCATTTGAGATGTGGGGGATGGATGTGGTTGGCCCTATCAGCCCACCATCATCAAAGGGACATCGGTTTATTTTGACCATAACCGATTATTTCTCCAAATGGGCAAGGCCATTCCTTTGAAGGAGGTGAAGTCATCTGACGTGATCAAATTTGTTAAACATCATGTCATTTACCGTTTTGGGGTACCTCGATGAATTGTCCATAACAATGGACCCCAGTTCGTTAGTCAGGCTTTCCAAAGGTTCTGCGCTAAGTTCAGAATCCAGAGTGTGTCCTCAACGGCATACTATCCCGCCGCTAATGGTCTCGCAGAAGCTTTCAACAAAACCATCGGCAAACTTCTCAAGAAATTCGTCTCGAAAAGTCAGCGTGACTGGGACGACAAGCTAGGTGAATGCTTATGGGCCTATCGCACAACTGTTCGAACCCCAACGAAAGCTACGCCATTTTCTTTGGTATATGGGTGTGAAGCCGTCCTTCCACTGGAAATTCAAATTCCATCTCTACGCATCGCCTTGACAGCAGAGATGACAAATGAGGAGAAGCATAGACAGCGACTCCAAGAATTAGAAGCCTTGGATGATAAACGTCTGCAGGCCCAACAACAGATCGAGCTCTACCAAGCCCGGATTACCAGAGCCTTCAACAAGAAAGTTAAAGTGCGAACTTTCAAGAAAGGTGATATTGTCTTAGCCGTCAGAAGACCTATGGTGATGACACATAAGACAAAAGGAAAATTCCAGCCCAAATGGGAGGGACCATTTGTAATAGAGTCAGTCTACTCAAATGGATCATATCGTCTCATAACTGCAAATGGCGATACACTCATGATGCCGATCAATGGCAGGTTCCTGAAGAAGTACCATCCTTAATAGTACTCCTCCTTTGATCAAGTTAAAAGTACACCTCTGATCAAAACTCCAGATCCAAGAAAAGTTTCTTTCCTTCGCTAGACCACAAGCTAATTGGGCACTGGCTGTACTATGATGCATGATGTAAATATTGAGAAAGAAACTTGGGTTCCAATATTCTTATTTTCATTAACGTTCGACGCCTCCGACGGCTAAGGACAGAGGAAAATGTTGGCTTCTAAGCCCAACATAAGTCTTCGACAACTCATCATGCTGAGGGGAATAGCATGGCTAGCCCAACTCAAACGGTAGTTGGTAAAGGCACCTCAAATCCGTTGATAGCTGAGGGTTTGCTAAAAATCCTAAGTGGATGTAGTTCCACCCTCTCCTCCAAAATCCCTTACCAATTCTCATACACAGAATGGTAGGTCTACAAAGTATAATCATTGCTATGTTAACACTATACCTCTAGTAATGAAAATTTTCAATACTCCCTATTGAGTACAAACCTTATTCGTCAACTCTATATGGAGTAGTAAGCCTTCAAATTTGTCAAGTTAACACTATATCTCTGGCACTTCAAACTTCACTTGTCAATTCTCATCAATAGAATGACAAGTCTTCAAAATTGCTCATATCGCAAGTTCATTACTGTCAAGTTAAAACTACACCTCTGATATTTTTAAATTCCACTTGTCAATTCTCATCAATAGAATGACAGGCCCTCAAATTGCTCGTATCGTAAACCAATTTTTGTCAAGTTAATATCACACCTCTGACAAATTACACTTCTAACGGTAATCAAGTTGCTGCCAAGTTCAATGTTAAACTTCTGACAGCCATTTTTTCCTCAGACTTCCATATCGAAGCTGACATGAACGATGCTAAGTTTAATACTACACCTCTAGCATCCAAGTCATTGCTAAGTTTAACAATACATTTAAGGCCTTGACTTTCCCTCAGACTTCCTTGTTAAAGTTAAGATGACCAATGCCAAGTTTAAAATTACACCTCTAGCATTACCCTCGCTACTAAGCTAAAACATCACACCTATGGCAGTGATACTTTCAGTTTTCCCAAATAAAACTGAAATGTTTTTGAGTCAAGTTAATATCACACCTCTGACTCACATTCTTGTCAAGTTAACATCACACTTCTGACAAGACTACATTCAACCCGTTAAGTTAATATCACACCTCTAACGGTAAAAATTTTCCTAGATCCTCCACGAATCTAGTCTCACTTGTTATTCTCCCCAACAGAACAAGTCTACCTAAAAACATTGTTAGGTTAACATTACACCGTTAACAGTGTTTTCATTAACTCCCCAGCTGATCTTAATCAAGTTAATCCTAAACCTCTGATAAGGCTCATCTTCCCTGGGGGTACAAGTTCCACCTGTCACTTTCCTTTATAGAGTGGCAGGTCCACAAAAATTATCCCTTGTCAAGTTAATATCACACCTCTGACAGCATTGTTGAGTTCCTGAAATAGGATCTCTCTCTACAAAATTTGACTCGTTAAGATTATCATCATAATTTTGACAAGTCAAAGATTCTTTGCTTCTATTCGTTTGACTTAAAAAAAAAAGAGTTCAAGACAATAGAAGGAAAAAAAAGTGTCACTTTTATTTATATCCAACATATGAAAGTGATACAAAACGCTCTCTTATATAATAAGATTGAGTGTTACAATAAAGGAGTATAAAGAAGTCCCTCTCTCTCAAAGGTTGCACTCACTTCTTGAAGCTTCTCACCATTCCAAGTACAAGATGTTCGGAAGGGCGCCAAAGATGGGCTGAGCACTGTGATGACGTTTGGAGGCTGATTACGTCACCATGCATGACGTGAACATCGAAAGAGTCCATTGTTAATCAAGAACAATAGTGTTTCTTGAGGTCGAAAGGCAGCAGAACCTTCTGATTCCACTTGACCAACCGAAGTGGGCTATGATCCTTCGTTGATGAACACCTCCACCACCAGAAAGTCATCCAATGAGCATGGAGCTTTTATCGATGCCACTTCTGGGGTAAGTGAAGGGAGAATCCAAGACCAAACCCACCACTATATCTACCGCCATACTCACTCTGACCATGCCATGCCAAGAAGCATGACCGGTGCATTGAATCCAAAGAGATCTTGGCGGGTGTCAGATCCTCGTCTCCCGAGAACAGGAGCCATGACTTCTTCTCCAGTGGTCGACCATCGAACAGGTTCGCTGGCTGAAATATTCTCCCAGAGGCCCAGCGAATATGAAAAAGAATGATTAAGCCTACCTGCGGGAAGCAAACAAAAATTAGAAGATCTGAAGCTTAGTATACTTCAACAGAAGAACTAAGTGACAGACGCAGCTATTGCTGAAAACTTCAGACGCAAGAATGACCCGTGCAGCGAACCAAAATTCTACGGCGGCAGAAACAGACGCGACTAAAGTTGTGATAGAATTCGAACGCAGTCTAGTTTTGCACCCGCGTCTAAAGTATGAGACGTGAAGAGAATCGGACGCGAAAATTGCAATCTCCCTGTTTGATAAACAGGGGTTGCTAAATTCAGGCCTGAAACCTTCGATCTGAGTTGAAATTCTTTCAAGTCAACAGCCTCAGACGCGAGCTCTATATGAAAAGCTCGCGGTCCAGATGCAAAAGTCTATTATACTCGCGTCCAGAGGATTCTGAGTCAAAGTTTATACTCAATCAATGTGCACTTCATCTGAAGTCTCAATGGTGCAACTTCCAAATGATGGGCACACCAGTCAGATTTTAGGAGAAGGTTAAGAAGATCAATCTCCTTAAGAGATAGTAAAACTGAAACCCAGTGGGCTGAAAATTTCATGGCAAACCAGGAAGTCATACCCACAGAATAACCCGTTGAGGGTTGAACTTTCTGCATCAAGGCGCGGATATGAAAGGTGCTCAAAGAGACGCTTTTTGATCTTGAAATCACTTGACAGTGATAATTTTCTGGAGAGATTAAACAGAAGCATGAAACCTCTGGGTCATCGTCGTCCATGGGGGCAAACCCCAGATAAAGTCCTTGAAGGAAGAAGGTGGAATCTCTCAGAGCGCTCGCTCTCGAGAGAAAACAGTCTAAGCAATGGACTGTTAAAAGAAAGGGGTGAAGCCTATTTATAGGCAAACCACAAAGCCCATAATTAATGGCTCGCTAATCAGAACCGTCAGCCTTAATTCCCGCACGAATGTTAAAGCCCAATAAAGGGCTGACGCGTGGACTGTCGCTTCTGGAAGCATCGAAGACGCAAGTCTCCAACCGCCAGCGCCAATTTGGCATTTAAAAGCATTAATGCCTAAACCCAATGAAGGGCTGACGCGTGGACTGCCGCTTCGGGAAATATCGGATGATGCGAGTCCCCAATCGACAACGTCGACTTGACATTTATAGATCTAAGGAAATCTTTATGACAAGCTGCATGTAACGCCTGGGAAGTTGCACCAAACGCAGGCCCGGGAGCCGCGTCCAAGAACTGGCGTCCCTTTACGAATTCGAAAAAACGGCGACTGCGTCTCTCGAAGCGGTTCAGAGCTGCGTCCCCTCAGCAAAAAGGGACCCATTCTTGGAGTCGCATATTGAAATCATATAAAATTGGAAAGCTGCGTCCCGAGACTTGTGTCTACAACAGAGAAGGCCTATATCATTCACAGGTATCACAGGTATCCTGGAGCTGCGTCTACATTGCAAGACGACAATTGTGTTCGTATCATAAACTCAATATAATTTGAGTTTTCACTGGATCTAGAGACGCGTCTCCACTAAGATAGTGTCGCGTCCTCATATCTATGCGTCAGTTTTGGAGGAGCATAAAACTCCGTCCTTACTGCATCCTGAATTCTACATTTGGGTAGAGTTAAGGGCTGCGTCCAGGGAGCCGCGTCCTTCCATAACCAAAGCCGCGTCTTTCACGCAAGCTTGAACGGTGTCTCAATTAACAGATCAGAGTTGCGTTTCCCAGGACTGCGTCTCCCCTATAAATCAGGGCCACATTCCGCCCAAGAACTCAGTCCTACCTGAGTTTATTATTCACAGCCAGTCAAGAATCACAGTCAAAGACTGCAGCTAAGAGATTTGATTCATCTACAGTGGAACAATGAAGATAGAGCAAAATTTCAAAAGACTTTTATTATTTGAGCCAAAAATGATAAAAGTAATACGAACACTCTTGATGAATCGAGTGTTCTTTTCTTTACAAAAAAAAAAGAGGAGGCTAATAATCTTGATTAGCTAAAGAACGGATTTGTTCTCGGAGGCGATATATCTCGTGCTGACGCGCTTTCTCAGCCTCCATGAGAGCTTGGACGCACAACTCCTCCTCAGATAAGAATTTTCTCGCAGCCAGCTACGCTCGTAGAGATTCCAATCTGGAGGAATGAGTGGAGAGGTTTTCTTCAACCTGTATCCTGGCAGCTTCCAGCTCTTCCAGCTTCTTCCTGGCAGTGGCAAGCTTCTGCTCATTGATTGCAATCAAGGCCTCTGCCTTGGCTATGGTGGCCCGAGCACTGATAATAACCTGCTCTGCGCTCTGCATGACGAGTTCAGATTCCCTTGAATCGCCAATCAGCCTTTGACGGTCAGCCTGGAAATGTTAGAGATGGTGGGTCTCTTCAGCTATTTGTTCCTCCATCTCCTTTCGCTCTTGTTCTTGAGCAGCCAGAAGCCTATTCAGGGTTGCCCAGGCCTCGTGTACTGAACCAGCGTCTTCCAGAGACTTAAGCTCTTTCAAGTCACTTCCCAACTGCTCCACCAGCATCAGGCATGCCCTAACCTGCGAAGGACCTCCAGTATGACCAATGTTCTCGATCAGATTTTCGAGAAGCACTCGGGCAAATTCGAAAGAACTGCCCCCATAAAGGATGAGGTCGATGCATGATCACATGGAAGTAAAGAACTGCTGCACCATTTGACGTGTCAGTTCTTCCATGATATCACCAGCTGGGGAGAATTCTGCTGATGTCTCCCAGATCCCCTTTCTATCACAGGGCGAGGGATGGGAATCAATTTGTCCTGTGCAGGAGTAGGGTCAACGACAGGTACGACAGAAGCTGAGATGGTCGCCAGCACTTCAGGCGCAGTTACTGTCGTAGCAGCCTCCATGGCGACTGAAGTAGCAGCAAACCTGACCTCTTCGGAGCCCTCGGTCGAGGCTTGAATTGTACTGCCTTCTGGGTCGACGCTGGCTGCAAGATCCTCTGCCTGAGCTCCCTCAGCGCTCTCTGCAAATCATCAAAATGTTAACCATGACAGTAAAAGGAAGATATTCAAAGCCTCAATATTTTCTTACCAAGCTGAGGATTCAAAGACGGCGAATTCTTGGGCGAATCTTGTAGGGTTGAGGTCTCCCCGACTTTAATAATTGCCCTCTCTTGAGGCATTTCAGTAGCAGGAGCCTCAACGTCCTCCTGCTGGGCCAGCTCTTGTATCATTTCCTCGATATGGGAGGAAATCGCAACCTCACTGTCTACGGCCAGCCCTATAGCATAAAGTTAAAGGGAAAACGTCAGAACCTTTCCCTAGTTAAAAGAGAAACCGGGTCAAAAAGACAATGAGAGTACCTTCAGCAGGAGCAATTGTTGCTATTGGCGACACCGTCACGGGGTCACACCCTTGTATCTCTTCCTCCGAAATATGTGAGAATTTACTCGGATCTGGAAGAGCGGGTTCATCGCCAAAATCGACTTCATTGCCTGAATAATATTCATCCTCCTCGAACGCTGAAGACGACAGTGCAACACAAGAGGCCTCGGCAATTGAGACCTTACCACCAAGTACCCCGGTAGTGGGACTGGGATCGACTACCCTCGAGCTGGGCATCAATACAGCAGGAGACCCAGGCTGTGGAGCCTCATCTCTCCTCTCTTGAGCTGAAGAAGACCCTGGCTGAGTTGAGACCCCTGGAATCTCAACATCATCCCTTCCCACCAGGTCAGCCTCAAGTTGCTCAGCCTCATCAGTTGCAGTGGGATCATCAGCAAGCTCCCCTTCTTCTAAAATCGCGGGACCCCTGCTGAGCAATCCACGAGGGCGAACAAGGGGGGTTTCGTCTTCCTCCTCCTCTTCCTCCCTCTGCTCCTCAACACCGAAAGAGACAGCCTCAGGCATTGAAGTTTCAGCCCCTGAGTCTTTCCTGGCCTTCTTCGAGGCAGGCTCAGCCTGGAGAGTAGCGCCATAAGGACGTTTAGGCACCGCCTGTCGACGCCTTCTAGCAGGCTGCTCCCTAGGTGTTGCTGCTCTCGGCTCCACCCCTGTCTCCCCTCTGGCCTCTTTCTTAGCTGCCTGGTATTCATCGATGCCTCGCATGCGTTTGTTGGAGGCCAACTTGCTCTCATAAGACGCATTAATGCTCTTGATGCAAGAGCGATCCATTGAGTAGCCAGGTATCTTGCTAGCCTGGAAGTACCAAGTGCAGAAACCAAGGCTTGCATAGCAGTTTGGCGTCTTGTGAGGCAAGCTAAAAAGAGCTTTTGTCCCCCCAGCCACGCTATAATACGAGGCCCCGGCACCTTCGAACAAATTCCCACTGAAGGCAAGTTGGGCGTTAGGGTTGCCGATATACAGTTGATCGTAACCGAACTGTCGGGAAAAACGATTCGGCATATAAGGCTCAATTGTGCATGAGTTCCCCTGCCGGAAGAGCAGATACCCGGACCGAATGTTAATAAGCCACCAGAAGACTCCCGATGGCAACCTCGTGAAGTCGTCCGGACCTTCAAGGTCGGCAAATTTATCCCCATAAGATGCACCAGTAATATCGGGGAAGCAGCGGTTGAGATGATAATTCAAAACGTTCAGAATACATTTTTGAACGTAGAACGTATAGAAGTGGGACCAGCTCGAGCTCTCCAGCCTCTGAACAAAAGGGACAAACCCTTCGGATTGAGACACCGGCGTCATTAGTGAAGGGTAGTGCATCACGTACCAAGCCATTAGGTATGTATAGGGAAGCTCGATCCGGGGGTTAGGGGTCTTTACTCTCGGCCTCCCTTCCGAGTCAACCTCCGGTCTACCTTAAGAGTCGACGATGGCCTCCACTTTGCACAGGCTCTGAGTCAGGGCCCGTAATCCACTTTGGATTCCAGCCACTGTTGCTAGAAGGAGAGCGATGGATCTACCATAGGCCAACAGGACCGCCGGATACACCACGTCGGCAACAATTACTTAATGCGGCAGTGTCGGCACTACACAGCGCTTCAACCATAGCATGAGAAAGCCCGCCAGTAATGCCCGGTCAGAAATGGGGACCCGGGCTTGATGATGGAAACTTTCAAAAACCGTGTCAGGTTTGAAAGTGTCTTCATTCGACTCTGTGGTATAAGAACTCACAGAGGCATCAATCCTCTCGGCGATTTCTTCGTCGGTGCAAGGGGCCAGAATGGTCACCGAGTGATCTTTCTCAGCTACATCGTTGAACAGGTAGCTCGCCCAAGACAACTGCTTAACTCCCCTGGTCCTCCAGCACTTCCCAGTAGGTCTCATATATCTGAGGGCACTCTTTCCTCAAAAGATGAAGCTCCTCAGAAGTGGGAACATATTCTTCATAGGGGGCGTCTCCCATGACCAGCCCCGAAACTTCATATAGTTCATGCAGGGCGAGCCCCATTTCTCTGACCGGGGTGAAGAATGTCCCCATCAAAGGGTTGTAGTGCTCCAGGATCCCAAAAAAATTGTGGGAACTTTGCTGGATGCCATACTGCACAGCCCTGACCACGTGACGCAATCCCACTTGTTCCAACAGACCTCCGAGTTCAGGGAGGACAAAGCCCACCATCTTGCCCCACCAGACTTTGTTGGAGGAATGGACCCACCCGAGCGGGCGGAAGTCACCTGGAAAATTACCCATTACCTTCATGAATCGATTGATGAAGGTAGTGCTGAGCTGAGGAGTTTCCCCTACTGGGTAATCAGACCTGAGTAATTCAGGAAACAAGCCAAAAAACTTTCTTCCCGTGTCCGCCAGGATGTACCTTCCTGGCGCCCAGTATACCGAGAGAGACACTGGGGACAGATCGGGTAAGCTTCTATTCCATTACCCGGTGGACAGACATGTGCTGGAGATAGGATAAGGGATACATTCTCTCCATATTTGGAAGAAAGAATTTCCTACCCCCTATTTGGCGAAGCTACTTATAATCGCCGTCATGCAAGATGCTACCATCCTCGCCAATGTTGTCCCCAAAAAAGAAGACGGGTTTCTTTAACGGAATACGTGAATCCGTCTCAAAATCTGCGTCGGTCATGATTTCCCGGAAGGTCCTCATGTCGACCTTGGAGATCTTCTCCCTTCGCTCCTTCGACTTGTCGGTAGTCACAGGAGCAGTCTTCTGCAACACGAAGGTTAGATTGCGGTCAGCACCACCTACGTGCCCGAAGTGACACTTTTTGGAGAGAGTGTTGGAGGAATATTGCACTGCAAAAGAGAATAATACTTGATCAGAAAGAAAATGATTAAGTGTTTACAACTCGAACGCAGAAATGAACCCAGACGCGGAGATCATCAAAATCTGCGTCCAGATCCAAAGATAGCGAGGCTAGCATGGAACCCGCGTTTTGAAAGTCCAAGACTTATGAAAAAATTCTAAGTATTGGACTCAAACGCAAGATTCATGAGGACCAGCATCTGATTTCACAAGACGCAAAAGTCATAAGAAATCTGCGTCTGAATCTTTCACACTTAGAAATATTCTAAGTGTTGAACCCAAAACACTAGGCTCATTGGGGCCCTGTGTTCAACAAAGTAAACGCAGATTCGAGCAGATAAAAGAAGCAGAGGTCATCAAACCTGCGCCCTGTTGAATCGACTCAAAAACTGCGCCTGATAATTAAGCACGGGCTTGAGCCCGCGTTGGCGGTTCATATTCAAAAGGATTTTAAGAGTTAAAAGAACTCTATAAACCTCTTTAATGGTGGAAATCAAGCCCGATGGCTTTTTATACCTGAAAGAGGGGTTTCCTGCATGGAGAAACCACCCATTTGAGTCTCAGGAATGATGACCTTTGAAGACGAAGCAGTATGCTTAGCCTTTGGTGCCAATGTGATCGAGGATTCGATGTTCGATGAAGGGAACGAGGAGAACAAAGAAAGCTTCTTTCTCAAACCCTAACAGATGCAAACGAAGAAGAAGGAGAGTCTAATGATGACTCTTGAAGGACTGTTGCCTTTTATAGGCACAGTAATTCGCAAAGATACGCGGCGCTTGGCTCGACGCCTAATCACCGCCTGACGCGTGGACAGCGCATTAAATGCAGCGCTAAGTTCGCACGGCAAAAAGAAGATGTCCCCTCAATTCAACAGGACACGTGGCAACATACTCATGGCATCCAACAGTCGCGTCTTCATCTCTAAAGACGCGTCCCTCCAGTGGACGCATCTTTTCGACACGGCCAGAGTCGCGTCCGGAAAGCCGCGTCTTCATTCTAAAAGACGCGTCCCTCCGAGGATCGCATCTTTTCAACCCGGCCAAAGTCGCGTCTACTTCATGGAGTAACAGTCGCGTTTTCATCCCAAAAGATGCACCCATATAGAAGGCGCGTCTTTAAAGCAGTACTACCCCTGCGTCCACAGAACTGGCGTTCAGTCCTTACTTCTGCAATTCAGTTCAAAAGTACACTGGTACAAGCAGACGACTGTCCACCCCTGGCTCAAAGTACACCAACGGCAAACTCAAAGCATCGGGAATGTTTAGACTGTGTATCTAACACTCAACACGATCAATTTTGGCGGCTTCAAAGAGTTCCACAGTACACTCACGAAGACAATACTCCAAATAAGATTAAGCCCGGAGCATTGTCAGTCCAGTCATAAGGGTGAACTCAGCTAGAGTCCAAAGTATTTCAAAATCCGTCCCAGCTAACTGCGGAATGTTGAAAACTTTGGAGGGGGTTCTGTAGGATGTCTAAAGTTCACTAGAAGACAAGTCACCAAAAAGCAGAGTTCCAAACTCCAGACGCAGGGCTAATCATGACCATCATCACAGCAGCATTGTAGCACCAAGGCGTGAGGGTCGAAACCCGCGTCTCAGCCAGCATTGCAGCACCAAGGCGCGAGGGTCGAAACCCGCGTCTCAGCCAGCACTGCAGCACCAAGGCGCGCGGGTCGAAACCCGCGCCTCAGCCAACACTACAGCACCAAGGCGCGCGGGTCGAAACCCGCGTCTCAGCCAGCACTGCAGCACCAAGGCGCGTGGGTCGAAACCCGCGTCTCAGTTATAACTGCCCTTGTTATGGGGTCAATCACCACCCACATAATGAGGAAGTTAACCCCTATTGTGGAGTGTTTTTTGGGGGCACGTTCACCCCTGAAACCTCTATAAATAGCCCCGTTGCTAGGAAGAAGGGGTCGGTCATTTTTTTAGATCAGAGAATTCGGGGAGAAGAACTTGACTTAAGAGCTTCCACAGAGAACGAAAGAGAGTTCAACTCTTCAAGTAACTTGCTGCGTACAAGTTAATCTTTGCCTATAATCTCTTTGAGATTTCTGGTCGACAGAGCTGTGTTACTCCGTCCACCATCAGAAGAGAAGATCCCCAAAAGTTCTTGACGTCCACCCGGTCAACGGAAAGCAAGATTCACTTTCTACCGCCACCTGAAGAACCCAGCATTAAACAAAGGGAGGATTCAAGACTCAATATCCTCCCTCCCTTGTAGTCGGAGTATAAGTTTGTTATAAATTTTCAATTGATTCAAGGAAACTTTACACGAATTTTTCTCCCACCAAACACGGTCGATTGGACGATGTTTGTGCACGTCGTGCATGATCGGGCGGTTGACCGAGCACACCGGTCGACTGGGCGGTCAACCGGGTCTGTCCTGGCCTGCTGCAAGCGTCGTTCTTGCTCCTTTTGACTTTCGATCTCTGTGCTATCTTCCTAATGAGTTAAAAAACTCTTCTGATTCCTTTTATCTCTTCTATCTCCTCTCTCCCTACAATTCTCCACCTCGGAGAAGATTTTTTAAATCTGAGCCGAACTCCAATGAACACCTGGCGAAATTGACATTCGATCTCGGTGAAATCAACACACGATCTCGGCTTGAGCGCTTCAAACGAAATCGATACACAATCTCGACAAAATCGACACATAATCTCGACTTGGCCAACAGACAAAATCTGTTTCTTCAAATGAATCGCCAGCACGCATACAATTGATTTTCACTGATCTCACTTGATCCAAATTGAGTTTGTCGTTGCCACCTACAACTCTTACTAAATTCCAATATCAATTGTAAGCTTCCAACTTCAGCTAAGCTATCCAAACGGATGCACCATACATACCTTCCCATCACTATCACTTGATCCAAATCTGAGCCGACCAATGAACATGTCTCCAACTCAGCAACTTAATAGAACTCCATTCCAAATGACCTCAAGAAGAACTCATCACGAGCCAACACTGACTCTCCAACTGACTGGCTCTTTCCAGTCCATATGCCTTCAAGATAATCCAACCAAATTTGAGTAGAGAACACCAAACATCATCATCGGTTTCAGCAAACTGGATGCATATCCCCTTATACAAGCTCAACTATTGATCGGGGCGGAACTAGCACTCTAAAACGTGTAGTTTATGAAATCAATGAAAAGCGTGTATGTGCTAATGTTCCCTCGATACTTCTGTTATAGCATTGGCTCAACGGGTCGAATCCACAGGGACGGGAGGCGATAGAAATATTAACAGTCTCTATTCACGTCGTTATGTTAACAATTCTTCTTTGTTAAAGAATTAGAAAAAGAAAGTGAAAAGAAAAGAAAAAGAAATCAAGCATGTGGTAGGCTGAGAAGGCGATGAAAACGGCGAAGAAAACAAAACAGAAGTGATTTGAAAAACAAAATAGAAAAGAAGATGAAACAAAGTTGAACAAAGAAGGTGGTGAAAACAACGATGAAAATAATGAAAAGAATTTTGGAAATTGATTTTTAAAATAAGATAAAAGAAAACTCATGGCTACTAACTACTAATTGCTCCACTAACCATGCTAACCTCTTAGTGATAGTTACCTCACATGGATCCTTGGCCATTACTAATCCTTGGCTTCAAGAGACGATACAGAGCATGGCCCATAAGATTGATCTTTTACATTCAAACAACACATCCATATCACTAACAAGTTGCAACCTACTTGTTAAATCATCAAAACCAGTTAGAGGTGAGCATGAAATAAAGAAGACATTTCAAGTTAGCAAGTTAGTGGGTTAGGTGTTAGATATGTTAGAATATTAGAATCCATCATCATGAGCCATCAATGGCTCTTGCAAGAGCAAGGCCTTGTGAGGCTATTAGCTTCATGTGGATTATCAAGTGGTTAGATGGTTAGTGGTTAGTAGTTAGATTGCCATGAGAAGAAGAAAAGTTAGCCAAGTATCATGTAGAAGAAGGAGAAGATTACATTGGAGAAGAAAGGAGGCACCTTTACATAGATTGTCACCATCTATTACATCAATCCCTCTCTATCTCTCTCTGAATCTCTCAGCCCTACTACAAGATCTAAAAACGAAATGAAAATACAAGAAATGAAGAACACCTACCTACACTACACTAAAACATAGAAACCCTAGCCTAAAATCAAAAACTTCTCCTAAAATCAAAAACTTCTCCTAAAATCAAAAACTGCTTGCGCTTTGGCCAACTACAGGGCTATTTATAGGCATAAGAGGCTTCTGAAAGACATGACGGGGCCACGCATCAAAAATCGACGCGTGGCCCCACCATAGGGCCGCGGATCCGCGGCTATAGCCAAGGACCGCGGCCATACCAGGGACAAAAGTCCCTGTTTTTGGTGCGTGGCTTCATCTGGCTTCTAGGAGTTTCCTGGTATATCCCAATTCTGGTATTTTCGCCCGAATATTCGTCTGACGTGCGCAAGAGTCTAGGTTCGACGTATCTTCTAGAAGATCCCTTGCTTGGCCTCCAAGAATTGCGGATTTAATTACCCTAAAATAGGTTTAATTAAGCTCTTATTACTCCTTTGCCCTTAAACTCTTTATTTACCTGCAAGAGAGACCAAAATACGGTTTAGACCGACATTTTATTCATAATTCGGTGGGAAAATGCGATATAATAATGCAGAATTGTAGACTAATCACACCCCCACACTTATCTTTTGCTCGTCCCGAGCAAAACAAGAAAAAAAACTATACTACAAAGTTATTACACCACTTTCGCAGATGACGCGATTGCACTGAGCGTGTGCAACAAGCCGTTAAACCTCTAGGTTACCCCTAGAGGAGGAGTGTTGTCTCCTGAGGGTTTTCAGCGGATTGCACCTATAAAATCCATAAAGAAAGAAGACAAATGTTAGTATTTTGAAAATGCATTTTGAAAGAGAGACGAGTTTATGAAATATTTTTTGCAAAAATATAAGCGATCTAAGGTCATAAGTCTACCAAAAATCATTTTTCCTTAAACTTGGTCTCTATGCAAGATCTTGTCTTCAATTAAGGTAAGAATTCAAAATTGGATTGAATATTTTATCTTTCATAAAACCTAGATAATATGCACTTTGTGATAGTGAAGATTTCTGGGATTTCAACTCTAACCATCAAGCCATTTATTTATATTCATATATATATATATATATATATATATATATATATATATATATATATATATATATATTTATTTATTTTTTCTTTTTTCTTCCCTTAGTTTTCTTAGGCTTTCTAGTTCACCCATGTAGTGAGCCTATAACCGATGACTCCCAGACCAGACGTTTTAGGGCACCAGATGAGAAAACATCCCTCGGGTTTAAGGACTCAAGTAAACAAGGCCACAAAACTAAGAGGGATTATTTGTTTCTTTTGACCACCGTTAGGCGTGAATAATCATGCTTCTTGAGACATAATTATCCAGCTTAATAAATGATATTTTTTAATATTATTATTTTTCTTTTAATTTTTTTCTTTTTGATTTATGGCATTTTAGGTCTTTGTTTCCATCCCAAAAATTGTGTAAGTGTGAAGTGCATACTATGTAAGGCAAAAAATTCAAGATAAAGTTATCTCCCCAATTTATCTTACTTAGCCTATAATTTTAAACAAGATCAATTATTTTGACTGGGTTTAAGATGTCATAATTGAGGTTTTCTTAGTTTCTAAGATCATCTTAATTTTCTTAAAAATAGATCAAAACTTTGTCTCTTGTTTCAAAAAATTTTTAAAGAAAGAGAAAATTCCTATATAAAAGGAAATATTTCTAAAAATATCCTAAAAGAAGTGTAAAAGAAAGAAAATCTAAAAACTCTATGTTAGTAAACCCTCCCCACACTTATCTCTAAAGAAAGAGAAAATTTCTATACAAAAGGGAAGATTTCTAAAAGTATCCTAAAAGAAGTGTAAAAGAAAGAAAATCTAAAAACTCTATGTTAGTAAACCCTCCCCCACACTTATCTCTAAAGAAAGAGAAAATTCCTATACAAAAGGGAAGATTTCTAAAAGTATCCTAAAAGAAGTGTAAAAGAAAGAAAATCTAAAAATACTATGTTAGTAAACCCTCCCCCACACTTATCTCATGCATTGTCCTCAATGCATCGTGATGTATGTACGCATGAAACAAATAGAGAGGGAAGGAAATTTACCTCAAGGTGGTGGTTCCGGTGGTGGTCTGATTGGTCCACGAAATGCGGCCCAATCCAATGTGCGTGGAATCCGGAGGAACCCACTAGAGACCTCTAAAATACAACCCACTAGAATGATGTATATATGTATGATTTTTATTAAAAATTTTACCCTATCTAATTTTCAAATTTTCAAAATACTTTCAGAGTCAAATTTATCAGGACCCTTGTCCCGGACTGGAATAATTGATTTGGACTCAGGAAATACAGGAACTAATACTGACTCGGGAAAAAGACTTAAGTCAAGTAAAGGTTCGGGAGTCGAGATTGGTTCAGGAAGTCGGTCCAAATTAAGAAGATGAAACTCAAGTCCACATTCATTTTCCCATGATAGAATTTGACTTTCTAAGGTTGGTGATTCAAGTTCAAGAATGACAGGTATGTGAATCAAAACTGACTCTAAAATGTTGCTCAAATTGGGTAACATTACAGGAGTCAATAATGATTCAAGAATTTGAACTGGATCACAAATTTGAGGATCAAAGTCACATTCCTCATTGAGTTCAATTCCATAAAAATGAGAACTTGCCAATTTATCAATGGGACTTTCAAAAGTATAAAATTGGTCAAGTTCAATATGATGATCATAAAAGATTGGTGATTCAATTTCACAATGGACTGGCACTGGATCCAATACTGACTCGGGAAAAGACCTGAATTCAGGTAAAACACCTCAGTCAATACTGAATCAGGAAGTGAAATTGAATTACCAAGTGGAAATTCAGGATCATATTCATGCTCAAGTTCAATTTCAGGAAAAGGATAACTTGCCAAAATGTCAATGGGATTTGAAGTTTGGACAAGTTCAGATGGGTGTGCTGAAATTGAATCTTGGTTTTCAAAATAACATGACTCTTTGGCTCTAACAGAATGGTTAGTGACATCAGGAATGGTCAAAGCATGAGAATGAAGACTTTTGACCATCATATCTATGTCATGATTATGAGCCATTTGAGCTTGAGTCATGATTTCAAGCATCTTTCATAGTCGATTGGTTCATCATTTTATTGCGACTGGGCCTGAAAAGATGGAGATTTGTTTTAGAAATTGTGGTGAAATCGTGAGTCCATCAGATTTTGAGATTGTGGCTTGGACTCACGCAAGAGTTCCTTTCTCGTTTTCACGGCAGATGGTTGTTCATTATGAGAAGGTAAAACTGAGTAAGACTCTTGAAAATATTGTGGAATTGGAGAGGCCAACATTTTCTGAAGTTGTTGCCCGGCCTCTTATAGATTGGCTTCTATACTCTTTTCTAGCTCGGATTTTTCTTCAATAGGAGGTCCAGAAAAAGGAGTATAGGAAGCGAAATCGGGGAATAAATATTTTGTAAATTGTGGACAAGGTGGACAAGGAGGTTGAAAATTTAACTCGGGGGAAGTGAATCCCTATTGCCTTTGTGAAGAGTTGAAATTATTTTGGAAATTACAGTCATAAGATTGTGGGTATGGGTTGTATTGATTCGAATAAGTCCAACCCGGTGTATTTGGTTGGTTCATATTGTGAAAAACTGGGTTGGAATTATCCGAAACAAATGGGGTCGATGTGAAATATGGATTCATATTCGGATTGAAAGAATTGTTATTGTTGAATTCTATTTCACAAACAATCACAAACAAAAAGAAAAAGCAAACAATAAACAAAAAGAAAAGAAAAAAATCAAAATCAAGCCTATATTAAGGTTGACCTAGACCTAGACGACTCCTAACTGGTCGATTACCCGGGGGAGGTTGTTGCTTGAATCCGACCACAAGCTAATCGGCCAGGTAAGGGCAAAATACGGTGGGAGGTATCCGTGCGTAAGCAACGGGCCTTAATTACGCCAAACCACGGTATCTTCGAGGCGTAACCTCTTAATCCCCAACCTTAGACACCAATTTCACAAGAGTAAAATTCAAAATAAGTTCCACCCTCGGTCAATCTCTTAATGAGTCCGAGATGTCCCTAGGGGCCAACGTCTATCAATTTTTATTAGGGCTTGGGTTGTGTGAGTGGGGAGGTGATTTTTGGGCTAAGGAAGGGTGATGAAATCCCCACCTTATCTTGTATTGGGTTATGCCCTTAAGTTCAATTCGTGCAAGTGTGCAATATAGACAAGAATATAACACAAAGTAATAAATCACCCACGTGTTTGTCCTATGCTATATGCAATGCCATATGTACACCTCAATCCAGATCACAACAACAGAACAAAATACAGTATATTGGAATTGAATTGACACGTGCCTAAATGCAAATGTCTAAACCGTTTTTAAAGCGTTCAAATACCGTATTTTAGTTCTTTAGTTTATTACGGTGTGTAGGCAATCAAAACAGGAAAGTAATAGTACAGATCCACTAGCTATTACAATGAACACATCCCAGCATAACAAGATATACAATTATCACAACATGGCCGCGTTTTCGCGGCAAAAGTCGCGTTTGCGCGGCAGTTCTTTAAAAGCTGAGGCCCTGCTTTCTAGAGCAGGGAGTTGCAAAGCTAGTGTTTATTCTGCAATGTTAAGATCCTGTAAAGAATGTCCTGCACACCAAAACAGAGAAGAAAATGTTAACAAAAACGTGAAATCAAAACCATTCCCGTTCCCCAGCAACAGCGCCAAAAATTTGATCGGGACGGAACTAGCACTCTAAAACGTGTAGTTTATGAAATCAATGAAAGCGTGTATGTGCTAATGTTCCCTCGATACTTCCGTTATAGCATTGGCTCAACGGTCGAATCCACAGGGACGGGAGGCGATAGAAGCATTAACAGTCTCTATTCACGTCGTTATGTTAACAATTCTTCTTTGTTAAAGAATTAGAAAAAGAAAAAGAAATCAAGCATGTGGTAGGCGGAGAAGGCGATGAAAACGGCGAAGAAAACAAAATAGAAGTGATTTGGAAAACAAAATAGAAAAGAAGATGAAACAAAGTTGAACAAAGAAGGTGGTGAAAATAACGATGAAATGATGAAAAGAATTTTGGAAATTGATTTTTAAAACAAGATAAAAGAAAACTCATGGCTACTAACTACTAATTGCTCCACTAACCATGCTAACCTCTTAGTGATAGTTGCCTCACATGGATCCTTGGCCATCACTAATCCTTGACTTCAAGAGACAATACAGAGCATGGCCCATAAGATTGATCTTTTACATTCAAACAACACATCTATACCACTAATAAGTTGCAAGCTACTTGTTAAATCATCAAAACCGGTTAGAGATGAGCATGAAATAAAGAAGACATTGCAAGTTAGCAAGTTAGTGGGTTAGGTGTTAGATATGTTAGAATATTAGAATCCATCATCATGAGCCATCAATGGCTCTTACAAGAGCAAGGCCTTGTGAGGCTATTAGATTCACGTGAATTATCAAGTAAGTGGTTAGATGGTTAGTGGTTAGTAGTTAGATTGCGATGAGAAGTAGAAAAGTTAGCCAAGCATCATGTAGAAGATGGAGAAGATTACATTGGAGAAGAAAGGAGGCACCTTTACATAGATTGTCACCATCTATTACATCAATCCCTCTCTATCTCTCTCTGAATCTCTCAGCCCTACTACAAGATCTAAAAACGAAATGAAAATACAAGAAATGAAGAACACCTACCTACACTACACTAAAACATAGAACCCTAGCCTAAAATCAAAAACTGCTCCTAAAATCAAAAACTTCTCCTAAAATCAAAAATTGCTTGCGCTTTGGCCAACTACAGGGCTATTTATAGGCATAACAGGCTTCTGGAAGACAAGACGGGGCCACGCATCAAAAATCGACGCGTGGCCCCACCATAGAGCCGCGGATCCGCGGCTATGGCCGCGGATCCGCGGCCATACCAGGGACAAAAGTCCCTGATTTTGGTGCGTGGCTTCATCTGGCTTCTAGAAGTTTCCTGGTATATCTCAATTCTGGTATTTTCGCCCGAATATTCGTCTGACGTACGCAAGAGTCTAGGTTCGACGTATCTTCTAGAAGATCCCTTACTTGGCCTCCAAGAATTGCGGATTTAATTACCCTAAAATGGGTTTAATTAAGCTCTTTTACTCCTTTGCCCTTAAACTCTTGATTTACCTGCAAGAGAGACCAAAATACAGTTTAGACCGACATTTTATTCATAAATCAGTGGGAAAATGTGATATAATAATGCAGAATTGTAGACTAATCAACTATCTTTACATCAGAAGATTAAACATTCATCGAGATCACAATGTTTCACCTCTATGTGAAGTCTAACTCTTCACCTCTACGTGAAGTCCCAACAGCTTCTCGAGAACCCAAATACACCATATAGCTTCATACGGGTTGCATCACCAAATGGCTGCGCCTTACGGCTGCCTACGTACCTTGCCCAAGGGATCAAGCCAACCGTAGTTCATTGAAATGAGCTCCATCAAGCTCACACACCTGTGACTGAATTTTCAGAAGTGGACCAACTTGGCTGAGTCATATGAATCTCCTTACTACTGTCATAGAGAACAACGACCTTCAACTTGAGTTTATCGCGGTCACAAGTTTGAGATTTATGCTTCTTCACCTACTTTCATGGTTTTTTCTTGGTTCTAATTGCTGTAAATAATTTGATATTCTCATCATTGTCTTCAACCTGTTCTGTATCAGAACTAGCTACATGATCTTCACCCGGTGTCACATCCGGTGAAGTTCTCACTGATACCGAATCAACTGGAGGTGGTAGAGTAGCATCAACCTCCACCCGCTGCGATACTTCCTTGGTCTTCGTCCTCTCCACCTGCTGAGAGATAGTAGATTTTAACACTTAAGTCTCATCAAATGAGACATACTGACTTAATACGATCTTCTTATTTTCGGGATCCCATAACATGTAGCCTTTCATATTTCTTTTGACACTCAAAAACACAAACTTCTTTGCTTGCGGATTCACCTTGCCAGCTTTGGCATTAAAGTAGGACGGACTTCCAAATACTTGCAGCAAATCATGATCTTGAGCAGCTTTTTCAGATCAAATTTCTAGTGGCGTTTTACCTCCTATCGCAGACGATGACAATCCATTTATGAGATGGCTAGCATACACAATCGTTCAGCCCAAAATGATTTGTCTAATTGTGCATTAGACAACAAAAATCGAACCTTCTCAAGAAAGGAACAGTTTATCTCCTTAGCCAACCCATGTATTTCATCTGTGAAGTGAGTACCAATACCAGTGTTCTAGCCAAATCATAAGAATTGGTTCTTGTTGTTGGCCCAGAGGCCTTCCATTCTAGTTTTGATGATGATTAACTCATGTTGTTATGTTTACTAATAATCTTGTGATGTTTAGTTTCAGATCCTTAATCAAGATATTAGTTGGTGATTAGCTTCAACAAAGGAGTTTTGAAGCCTTTCACATGGTGATTCAAGAGCCCGAGCATAAAGATCATATATAGCACTCGTTAGAGTCAAGCTCGGTGGATCATGCTTTGGATCGAGTCGACTTGAAGACGGAGTTCGTCAAGAAGACCTCGGTACCTAGTTTAGTTTATATTTTAGATCCATGTGTAAAGATTAGATAGTGTGATATGCTCAAGTTCACAATACACACACGTTTATGTTTTGGATTCGGTATTTCGATTTTTGGCTTAACCGATATTTGTTTTCATGAATAGTTAAGATCAAAACAAGTTTACATTGTTTTATATATATTAGATGTGTTCTATATACATGCATGCTTTAACTATTTAGACAAACTTATTTTGATATGCCTATTCATGAGTTTTGGTGTTTTGGTATTTTTAACAAACATATATTTGGAATTAAAGTCAAAAACTATGATATGTATATGTTTCATGTATATTGGACCTATGTCCATATGCAACATGTTTTAAAATGATTAAGTATCATGTTTTTGTATTTGGATATGTTTTGGACAAAGTTTATTTGAAAAATCCAATTTTGAAAAAATACAGTTTTTGGCTTTCGGTAATTTTTCCATTACACAAAAATAGTTTAAAATGTTTGATATTTGTGTTGAAATTTTTATCACATGTTTATATATCATATATAAAGTTAGAAACTATTTTGTGAATTTTTAGAAGTTTTATGGGATTTATTAGAATTATTTAAAACCCAGTTTTCTGACCCAGATTGCCTTCTGCCAGGCTCTGGCGGTCGACCGGGCCGGTCGACCGGACCCAGAGTCGGTCGACAGGGACGGTCGACCGATGTGCACACACCTGTGCACGTTGGCCAGGCACTTGGGCGGTCGACCGTGCGGTCGACCGGCCAGAGAGCTTTGCTCTCTGGATTTTTACGGTCGACCGGCGACCGCTGGCTTCCAACGGTCATTTTTTTGACAGTTGGCGGTCGACCGCCAGCCGCCTAGGCTGAAAAGTCAGCCTAACGGCTAGTTTTTTGTTGGAGGCTATATAAGCCCCATTTCTTTGGGATTTTGGCTAAAGTTTTGAAGAAGAAAATTTTGCCTATTCTCTAGTGTTTAAATCAAGTTTTCAAACTGTTTTAGATCAAAAAGATTTCATCTTTATTATTTTCAAGGGTTTGAAAAATTCAAAGAAAAATAGATTTTTGGGATATTGCTTTAGATCTTCATTTCTATCATATTGCAAGTATTTTCCCAAGGATTTTTCTTTGTTATTTGATTTCCAAAACACCTTAATTTCCACTTGAGCTATATCATTCTATCCTATTCTATATGATCATTTATTTGTGGGAAAAGAGATAGTTTGTGGTCTTTGTAACCACCAAGTTGTAAACCCCTTTCTTGTGGATATCCCTCTTTGGTAGAGGTTGACTTGGGTTGTTGGTTGCTCCCTCTTTGGTAGAGGTTGAGGTTGTGGTTTGCTCCCTCTTGGTGAGGTGGAGTTGGTGTTGGTTTTGTATCCCTCTTTGGTAGAGGTGGATTGTGGTGTTAGCCTCGGTGGAGGTTGTATTGGTTGGTTTGGTGGAGTTCGGTACTCCGGTCTTCGGTAGACCATTTGTATTGCCTCGGTGGAGGCTGTATTGGTTGAGAGAGGAGTTCGGTACTCCTAGTGGATGGAAATCCTTCTCGGTGAAGGCGGGGACGTAGAGCTCGGTGCTCGAACCTCGAAACACATCTTGTTGTTTGCGTTTGATCCATTGACTCTAAACTCTCTCTCTCTTTATTTGTGTTGTGCATTTATTCATATTGTCATATCATATATATGCTTGTGTTGTGCCTTGCATTGATCCATATTGCTTATTCTTATATGCTTGGTTGTGCTTGTTTGTGTGCCTCACTTGTGCTTAACCACAAGAGCTTCATATAGCGCCTCAACTCTTATTCAGAGGAATCAAGAGGAGTTAGTCCAGAGCCCTTCACGGGAAATTCGGCAACACTCGTTGGTTGCACTAGGTGTTGTTGCAAATTAGTTTTAATTTCCGCATTTAGTTCATTAGATTAGCCGTACACCTATTCACCCCCCTCTAGGTGTACTTTTACTTGTATCTTTCAACATTACCAATTTGTAGTCTTTAATCTTCCTACCAGTCTGCTTCTCCATCATATCCTTTCACTTCACCAACATACCTAAGGATTCATACCTTTGTCTCATGGGATATATCCAACAACACCTAGATAATTATCAATAAAAGAGACAAAGTACCTATGACCTCCAAGCGATGAAGTCTTAGCGGATCCCAAATACTTACATGAACACAATCAAGAAGACCTTCAGAGTGGTGAGTAGTGATGCCAAATTTCACATTCTTCTTCTTCAGAACGCCGTGTTCACCCAATTCCATGTTGCAGGTAGATTCACCTTCCAATGATCCCTTCTTTGCTGGAGCTTGCAAAGACTTTTCTCCTCCGTGTCTGAGCCTCATCTGCCAGACCTGTGTTCAAACATCATCTGAAAAGATAGAAGTATCCACTTGACCTGTAACTGTACTACCCTTCAAGTAGTAGAGATTGTTCCAGTGGACGCCCTTCATAACCACCATTGAGCCTTTGATCATCTTGAGAAAACAATCTCGTATAGATACTACAAGACCCAACGTTTCTAAAGCACCAACTGAGATAAGATTCCTTTTGAGTTGAGACACATACCTCACTTTCTTCAATTCTCATACTATCCCATCAAATATCTTGACACAGACTGTACCCATCCCTTTCACATTACATGGATGATCATCACCCATGACCGTGAAGTATCCCTCTAGCTTCTCAAAACTAGAAAGTCAGTCCCTGTTCGGGCACACATGATAGGTAGCTCCTGTATCTAAGATCCACTCAGAATTATCTGAGAAACCAACAGTAGGAGTAGCAACAGATAAAAAGAATACTGATGAGTCTAAGTCTGATCCATCCGCCTGTGAAGTACTTGCATGAGTACTGACCACCTGTGCGAGATTTGCCTCAGTCATTGACTCCTTCTTCTTACCTTTGGCCTTTGGACAATCAGTCTTCCAGTACCCTAACTCCTTGAATAAGATGCACTAGTTCTTCTTCAGATCTCTGAAACCTGATCTGGACTTCGATCTTTCCTGATCATCTCTGCTCTTCTGATTGGAACTCTTGCCTTTTACCGCCAATGCCTCTGCTTTTGTGCTCCCTGAAAAAGGCAATCTGTCATGCCTCTTACTTCATAATTCACAAGAGTAGCAGACTCCTCATTGTAGTTAAGGGATTTTTTTTCATTGATCAATGTAAGAGTAAAGGTCTTATACTCTTTTTCAGGAAGAGAATTCAATAGAATTACCGCCTTATCCTTTTCATCGATCGTCACATCCACATTAACCAGGTCTATAAGAAGCTTTGTATAGCTATTCATGTGTTCGTCAATGGAGCATCCTCTCTTCATCTGGAAACGATCTCCTCTTCAACTGCAATCACGATTCGATGCTTTTCGTTAGAGACTTTATCTCCTGGATCTCCCACAGCTACCTCGCAGATGTTTCATGGAACACATGATACTTGATGTCTTGTGTCAAACAACACCTGATCAAGTCACACGCCGTCCAGTTCATCTTGTCCCAATCTTCTTCAGTAGTAGAATCGCGCTTTTTCTCCAACCGTAGAATGTCTTCGAGGTTTGATGTCGTCAATTCATCCATTACCTCACATCTTCACATACCGAAGTTGTTCTTGCCGTCGAACATCACCATATCAATCCTTAATGGATGTGGATTTATGGATTTCACTATAGACGTAATATTTCCAGTCATCTTCTCAACTGATTCCTCAAAGCAATACAAAAGCAAACAGAGTTAGATCAAACAAACTGGATAAAGATAGACTCTTTACCTCAAAGTGAAACCCTCAAAGAGTTTCCGAAACGATTTACTCCTCCGAATTGATTCCTCGAGCAATTCAAATGTTGTTTTGAGATCGAGCAATCCAAATGCTGTTTTGAGATCGACACACGATCCCATAAACAGTCCTAACGCTGCTCTGAGATCGACACACGATCTTCGCCAAACAGCAACCAATGCTCAGCATTTTGAGATCGATACACGATCCCATAAACAGTCCTAACGTTGCTCTGAGATCGACACACGATCTTCGCCAAATAGCAACCAATGCTCTTAGAATCGACACACGATCGCACAACGAACCCAGGATGCTCTGATACCACTTGTTGCACGTGAGGCAACAACCAATGAAGAATCCACCAATTGAGATAGACGCGCCAGAGAAGTATCCGCACAACAATAATAGAAAAAATAAGAGAAAAGCAAGCCAACACAATATTTAACGAGATTCGGCAATTTGCCTACGTTCTCGGTGCAAGGGAGAGAGATTTTATTGATTCAACAATCAATTAAAACTTGTTTCTTGTTTCAAGGAATTTTCAAGAGAGATTTTCAGTGGGATACAATTCATGAGGGCTCTAACTCATATTTATAGTCAGAGAGTCCCAGGGATTTAGGAAACCCTGATTATATTCGACCCCAAAATAGAAAAGGAGTTTGAATCCTGAAAGGAGAACAGAACGCGTCTGTCGGTCGACGTTCCTTTGCCACGGTTGACCGGGCAGTCGACCAGGGCATGTTTGTGCACATCGTACACACCGGTTGACCGGTCACACCGGTTGACGGGCGGTCGACCGGGTTTTGTGTTGGCCTGTTGCAAGCGCCGTTCATTCTCCTTTTGACTTTCAATCTCTACGCTATCTTCCTAATGAGTTAGAAAAAACTCTTCTGATTCGTTTTATCTCCCCTATCTCCTCTTTGTATTCAGATTCCAAATTGTATCTGATAGTTACTAGGTATGATCTGAATCATAAAAAATAAATATGATTCATTAAGGGATCATGCATGGATCCTTAAGGATCTAAACTTGATAATCTGATATACTGAATGCCTCTCTTTTTTTTGTAACAATAATTCATATAACTTATTTAGTTTTGTCCAGATATGTCTAATATTTCTTTAAAAATAAAAGCAAAACAATATATTTGTGCAAGATCTACTTTTAGTTCTATTTGATATTTAGTTAAAATTGTTATATTGGATAGAAATATTGGGTTTGGATAATTCAAAAGTTGAATCCAAATCTGATAATTTATTGGGTTTTGGATGCTGAAGTGGATCCTGATTCACAGGTGGACAGTGGATCTGAATCTGGATCTTGTAGGGTCTAACCTGAATTCGACCCTTAATGCCAATTAGTACACATTTTCTTTATTGTACTTTAAAAATTAGAACAAAGAATGTTGTTCTGACCTAAAAATGTGAGAGAGAAGTATTAAAGGGAAAAAAAAATTGTGACAAAATGATGCAAATTACATATTTTCCTTTTTGGTACTTTAAAATGAAAATATTGAGGCTTTAAAATAAGTGTAACTCAGAAATGTGAGAGAGAAGTGGGGAATAGCTAGAAATTTTGAATTTTGAACAAAATGGTAAAAAAGTAAAGTATGAAACAATAAATGAATTAAAAGGAATAATGAATTTTTGATGCCAAAGCTATATTTTCATTACTTGGTCCTTGTTTTTCTTGCTGCACTCCCATTGCATTTTATCTACAGGCTACAATAACATGAAAGAAGGGAAAAACACCTGTACCTTGAAATGAAACATATGCACACTTTATTTTTTGATATAAATTAAAGTCATAGTCAAGACTAAATAACCTAAGATTGTTAGTTTGATTATTATTATGATCATCCTTGCATTGAACTTAAACAATGGTCAGATGACTATTTTTAAAAGTTATAATAGTCTCATCTTTTTAACTTGGAACACCTCATAAATCATTATCCAACTTTACTTTTTCTTCGTTGAGCCACATCTCAGGGTAAAAAGAAGAGAATAAAAAGAAAGGGGAAAATATTAAAAAAGAACCTATCGAGAAAGTAGATGGCAACAACACAATGCTAACAAAAATACTTGAAAAAGACCACACATGCAGAAACTATGACAGTCACTTGCATGGGATCATGTTGCCTTGATTTATCAAGAGATACACATGCATATTTGGAAACCATATTGATTTGGTTTATGAAGAGATCCATGCATGGCGAAGTAGAGTGGGAGGGAAAGTACCTGAAAATGAAGAAGAATAAAGAGTTCCCATACTGAGACAAAGTCCAACAGAGACTGAAGAGGATTGGAAGACTATAAATATGTCACAGAGAAGAGAGAGCGACACCACGCAATGGTGCTTGGCAGAAAAGCAATCCAGTTGACAGTTTGAGATGCAAGATAGATAATTTTCTCGTTTGATGTTTAGTGTTTGTACTGGTAATTTGAATGATGACTGCACAGGGATTTATTTGATAGAAATGGAAAACTGAAACTATCTCTACACCGAACCTCACAGAGCCAAGAAAATTGCCAATTCTAATTTCTCAATTTTTTGATATTTAAAAAAATATATAAAAAAAATTTTGGCATAGAAATAAGTTTTTTGTGTGTGTGATATGAGTTGAGGAAAAGGGTTATCCTAATTTCTGATTTTTCTGAAAATTTTATAATCGAAACTCTTTTTTCCCCCACCCTTCAGTTTAGTAAGTATAGTAGAACCCCTATAAATTAATTTTCTCTAAATTAATAACCTCTCTAAATAAATTTAAAAAAAAATCCCGATCCCAACTCGGGCTAGTGTAAAAAAATTAATAAACTCCTCTATCGTAATAATTAATATTTTTTTTAGTCGTAGTGTGAAATTTTGGTTCCGACTGTCGCATAAATTAATAATTTTATAAAAATACAAAATATATTACGTACAATATTCAAGAATTAGAAAAATACTTTAAGATGCTAGTTTGCACAAGACAAGCATATTTAATATCTTTCACTTCATCCTTCATCTTTTAAATTGTTCTCAAGAGGTTATTGTGATCATCTTCTTTTTGTAGTTAAAAGGTTTCAACTAAATTTAGCATCTTGTGATATTGTGATAAGATATATTTGCAAGGAGTTTTTTAAAGAGCTTACCAACTAAAGTGAGCTTTTTAAGAAGAGTAAAAGTTACAAAGTCATTGGAGGAGTTTGAAGGATGTGAAACATTAAACAGACGTATTTTCTAAGACAAAATAATAATTTACAAAGTAAAATCTTCAAATTAATAACCCTTCTAAATTAATACTTAAGCTTGAGTGGCCAAAAATATTAATTTAGAAAGATTCTACTGTAATATATGAACTGTAATATATAAATCACGCACTGAGCCGACTCACTGGGTCCGACCCAACCTAGCCTACATTTATTAGGATCATATAGAGAGAAGAAGAGGCCCAGCTAAAACTCAAGATTTTTAACGTTCAAATGCCGAAAGCTACGTAGGGCTTTGAATTGGCCCATCAAATTAGAAAATCGGCATATCAAACAGAACCAAAAAAATAAGAAAATATAATTAGCAAAAAAGAAAAAAAAAAGGGAAAAACCTTTCGGATGATATCAAATCAATTTTTTTTTTTACCCTCTCATTTCTTTGTATTCTTTTTTGAGAGATTTTTCAGAATAATTGTGAAATAGCTAGCTGTCTCTGAAATGATCGAGCTCTCAGCTCTCCTACACAAGTTTCACCTTTACACCACCCACAAGATCTATAGACAAAAAGAGGCCCGTGACCAACAAAGATAAAGAGATTACTAATCTTGTAAATAACACACTTGATTATTAATTTATCTATTAGTATTTCATCATTTGTTATTAGAAATCGAGTGAAATTATTGAAACTGAGGAGAGGGATATCGCTTCAGGGTCTCCTGCTGAACACAACTACCATGCTTGTAATTAGGTAAGTAATCTTTCTAAATCAAATAATCTTATTTCTCTCTCTTTCTTATTGATGGCTTAGTCCCACATAAACGATGATGTTTTTGTTTGACTCGTGGCAGCTACAAGAGTTGGCCATGATGAGAGAAGCGTGATCCATGGGGCCCAAATTTTGCTGTTTCACTAAAAACTAGAAATGATAATGGTTCGGGCCAGACGTGCCTAGAGACTCCCTTGTCTCTGATCTAAAGTACTTTAGGCCTTAAATCCACCCCAATCTGTCCTTGGGCCCTAATTCAACCGGCCCTAACCTTAGCCCTAAGGCTAGGCGCTAATGCAATTTAATAATTAAAAAAATAAAATACACTCATATATTTTTCTTGATTTTTTTTACTCAAATCCTATATTTTCTAAGAAGAAGAATCTTTATTTTAACTTTCAAATTTTGAAAAATCATAAGCTAATACTAATTTTTACTGAACTAATAATATTAAGAGGGATTTTGCGACATCCTCCTATGTCAAATAGTAATTAGAAAAAAAAAAACTCAGCTTCATAATTTTATTCGCTTCAGTCACCTCTTTTTTTAAAATCAATCAGGTACCCTCATATGTTAAGCGCAAAAGTGTTCCTCAGTGGCGAAAGTCGCAAATGCCCCGCAGTAATCGCTTCGAGAAAAGCGGATCGCTTCGAAATGCAGACCATTCGTACCTTATTTCTGAGGACTACAACCATGATCGCATTCCTCACAAAAATGCCTTATTTTTGAGGATGTGATCCTCATAAAGTTATCATGTTCAGAGTCTTTACAGGACTGCGCCCATGATCGCAATCTTCACGAAAATATCTTATTGTTTAATCTTTATTAAAACTGCGACTATGATCGAATTCCTCACAAAAACACAATTTTCAGCCTATATTGGCACTGCGACAACGATCACAGTTCTCACAAAAATGTCATAATTTTCAATTAATGAAACGACTGTGACCATAGTTCTTCTAAGAAAGGGCTGCGATCATAGTCGCAGTCCTCACATAGGACTGGATCATGAGTCAGTCCTCATATCAGCATCGCCATCATCAGCAGATCCCCGTTTACTAGCATCGAAGGATCCCCAATTTTTTTCAGATCTAATATCATATCGATCATAAACTCAAACAACACTCATCGCAAATGAGATCTGCAAAAGGTCGATCCCAAAAAAAATTGTTCCAGGGGCTCCGCCACCTGAGACCTACGGGAGGGGGCGGCCACGGCGACCTGACCGCGTAGGTCAACCCGCGAATTACTTGCTTCATGGTCAGGGTTGAGGGGAGAGCAACATTAGGGAGAATGGAAAAGGGTAAAAGAGAAAATAAAAATATATAAAAAAGTGATGGTGGGGAGGAATCAATTTACGCTGACGTGGATGAGATATAGTAAATAAAATTATGAAGTTGAATTTTTTTTCTTATTATGAAGCGAAGTAGGTGACTCTAGTGAAAATTTTCTAATATTAATTAGGAATATGATATATTTGGTATTTAATTTGGACTCATAGGTAGTGTCTAAAATGAGTCTCTTAAGAGCCAGGACCAAGCTCAATCCAATTGCACAATTGACCCTCTGCCACCTCCACAAAAAGACAAAACTGCTCACATCTACTTTCCCGTTGAGCAGAAAAAAAACAAGAATTAGCTTTCACAGTAGGTTCAGCGCCACCGGTCATCGCCTCCAGATATGGGCTTAGGGCTACTACAGTGCGCCATCCACAGTTATTTATTGAATTATTATTGCAACAGTAGACTTTGGTTACAGTAATCAGGAAAAAAAAACCTGAAGGTTGGAGCAAGACGAGCGTATATTTAGTTTACTAAGACTTCCCTTTGGTGGTCATTCACTTCAAGAATCAGGATTGTTGATTCTTTTGCAATTCATCATTCCGATTGTCTTCGAGATTGGGTGGGTGTTAAGTACAACTCATGTAAAAGCTATCGAAAAGAGTGTGCATTACATTCTCCCATTTTTTGTTGGAAAAACCAACGCCGACATGATCTTTTCGGGAGCAGAGCAGTTACACAGAATGGAAAGAAAAATAATGACATATTCCTTCAGGATATTTTTTCTACATCTCCAATGAGAAAATAGACTATCTTTAAGATATTCAGGAAAGAGTAAGAATGAGGGTAAAAGGAGTATCGAGGACGGCAACTGCGACAACACACTTGAGCAATTTTCCATTCACCTATTAGTTCTGATGAAGATTGGCAACTTTTATTTTCCATTCATAAATTCATCCTTGTCTATATCGCAAACTCTCGATTCGGTCCTACTTCTTCTTTTTTTTATTATGAAAAAGGGAGGGGGGAAGTTTGTGTCAAATGCTTGACAATCTTTGGTAGAGTTTATTCATGATTTCGTGCCGAACCCGGTAAACGAACAAATAGGTGGTCTTTCTGAAAATGTTAAACAAAATTTTCCCCCTCACATCTCAGTCACTTTTACTTTTTCTTTATTTCGTAATCCCCAGGGTATGACACCCTTTAGCTTTACAATGACAAGTCATTTCTCATTATTTTGACTCTTTATTTCAATTTTTATAGGCATTATGATCATTGGATTTCAAAGACATGTGCTTCATTTTATTAGCTTCGCATTCTATGGTCTTAGATCAGTCACATTTGATTATGGATCGATGAATCAACTGTTGCGTGCCGACAACAACCACACAGAGGAACCTTAGATCTCCAACGCACAAAGAACAGTACTACCACAAACAGTACAAACAAACAATCCCAGAGAAGAACACGAAACAACGATTTAACGAGGTTCGGCCTTGTTGCCTACGTCCTCGGGGCAAGAAAGGGGGAGGGTTTTATTGATTTCAGCAAATCAATACACTTACAGCAATGGGGATCGGGAGAGTTCTGCCTCTGCTCTACTCTCCTCCACAATTGCACACAAACCCTCTCTTTCAGATACTAAAACCCTAGAAATTCAAACAGCTCTTAAATAGGATTCAAAATAACCCTTCCCGAAACAGGCAGACCCGATTGTCGGTCGACCGACCCTATGCACCGGTCGACCGGGCCAGTCGACCGTGCCCAACCGAGAGTTGGCGCACTTCAGTCGGTCGACCGCCCGGTCGACCGATCTCCTCCTGTGGTCGACCGGCTCGGTCGACTGCTACCTGTGAATGTCTGCGTGCACGTCGGTCGACCGGACCGGTCAACCGAGCCACTGCTTCTGCCGACGGTCGACCAGGCCGGTCGACCGTGCGCCTGTGCTGCTGCTGATTTCTGGTTCTCTTCTTCTTCGTCGACTCTTCGACGACTTCCTCCCCCTATAATTCTCCACCTCGGTGAAGATTTTTTCAAAATCTGAGCCGATCTCCAACATACCCCAGTCTATCACCTGGCGAAATCGACACACGATCTCGGCGAAATCGACACACGATCTCGGCTTGCGCGCACCAGACGAAATCGACACATGATCTCGGCGAAATCGACACACGATCTCGGATTGGAATCTGAAGCTCAGCTTTCCACTGGAATGTACCACACATGCCTTCCCTATACTTCACCTTTGGAGAACTTCCATACATGCCGATCACCAAACCGTGACTCCTACTCTGCAACTTCACGACCTCACGAAGACTCCTCATGAGCCAACACTGACTCTCCAACTGACTAGCTCTATCTAGTCTACCTGTCTTCAACTGATGGTCCAACCAAGTCTGCGTAGAGCACACCAAATACCATCATCGGCTTCAACTGGATGCACACCACTCCTTATGTAAGCTCAACATCTTCTCACCGGAAGATCCACCTGTTCATCGAGATCACAACACCTCACCTCTACTGAAGTCCAATTGGCCACAACACTTCACCTCTACGTGACGCCTCTCCACCTCTACGTGAAGTTCCATCGGCTATAACTCTTCACCTCTACGTGAAGTTCCAAACAGCTTCTCGAGAACCCAAACAGCTTCATACGGGTTGCATCACCAAATGGCTGCGCCTTTACGGCAGCCTACGTACCTTACCCAAAGGATCAAGCCAACCGTAGTTCATTAAAATGAGCTCCATCAAGCTCAAACACTGGTACCTGTATTTGCAGCAGTGAACCTATCAGACTGAGTCATATGAACCTCCTCACGACCATCATAGAGAACAACGGTCTTCATCTTGAGCTTGCCGCGATTACAAGCTTGAGATTCATGATTCCTTCCCCACAAGCGTGGTTTCACCTTGATTCCAATGGCTGCAAGCACCTCGACATCCTCAGCAATGTCTTCAACCTGTTCAGTATCACCCTTGGTTTCTTGATCTCCACCCGGTGTCACATCCGATGAAGTCTCCTCTAATGCCGAACCAACTGGAGATGATGGAGTAGCATCAACCTCCACCCGCTGCGATACTTCCTTGGTCTCCGTCCTCTCCACCTGCTGAGAGACGGTGGACTTCAACACTGAAGTCTTTCCAAATGTGACATTCCTTCTCATCACGATATTCTTGTCTTCGGGGTCTCACAACCTGTAGCTGTTCCTCTTGACACCCAAATACACAAATCTCTTTGCTCGCGGATTCACTTTGCCATTCTTGGCACTGAAGTAGGTCAGACTTTCAAATTCCCGCAGCAAAACATGATCTTGAGCAGCTTTCTCAGACCAAATTTCTAATGGAGCTTTACCTCCTATCGCAGTCGATCTATTCATGAGATGGCTAGCATACTCAGTCGCCTCAGCCCAAAACGACTTGTTCAATCCTGCATTAGACAACAACCGCCGAACCTCCTCCAGCAAGGAACGGATTACTTCCTTAGCCAACCCATCTGTACCTGTTGTGAAGTGAGTAACAATTCTGGTGTTCTGGCCAAATCGTATGAATTGGTTCATGTCCTTTCCAACATTACCAATCTTCAGCTCCTTGATCTTCCTACCAATCTGCCTCTCCATTCTTCCTCTCCACTTCACCAATATATCTAGGGCTTCACTACTTTGTCTCATGGGATATATCCAACAATGCCTAGATACACTATCAACAAAAGAGACAAAGTACCTTGTGACCTCCAAGCGATGTCGTCTTAGCAGGTCCCCAAATGCACACGTGAACACAATCAAGAAGACCTTCATTGTGGTGAGTACTGGTGCTGAATTTCACCTTCTTCTTATCCAGAACGCTGTGTTCACCTTCCAACTCGCAGATAGCAGCACCTTCCAACGATTCCTTCTTTGCAGGAGCTTGCAAAGACTTTTCTCCTTCCTATCCGACCTTTTCCTGCCAGACTCCCGGGCAACCATCATCTGAGGAACTAGAGTCTCCACCTGATATGTAATCGTACTACCCTTCAAGTAGTAGAGATTGTCTCAGCGGACGCCCTTCATCACCGCCATCGAGCCCTTGATCATCCTGAGATCACCATCTCGAACAGATATCACCATACCCGATGCTTCCAAAGCTCCAACAGAGATTAGATTTTTCTTCAACTGAGGTACATACCTCACTCCCTTCAGCTCCCTTACCATCCCATCAAACATCCTGATTTGGATTGTACCTACACCCTCCATGACACATGGGTGATCATCGCCCATAACGACTGAACACCCTTCCAGCTTCTCAAAGCTAGAAAACCAACCCCGATTAGGGCACGCATGGTATGTTGTACTTGTATCCAAAATCCACTCATCTTCCCATGAATGACCAACGATGGGAGTAGTGACTGAAAATGAGAAACCTGACGAGTCCGAATCTGATCCATCTGCCTGTGAATTACTCCTCTGAGTATTAGTCACCTTTGCAAGATTTGCTTCAGCCTTCGACTCCTTCTTCTTCCCTTTGAACTTTGGACGGTCTACTTTCCAGTGCCCTATTTCTCTGCAGAAGGCACACTGGTTCTTCCTCAGATCCCTATAGCCCGACCTGGACTTCGATCTTCCTCTTTCATCACTGCCCTTCCTAGATGAACCCCTGCTTCTTACTGCTAGCGCCTCTGCCGACGAGCTTGACTGAGAAGGCTGTCTCTCCTTTCTCCTCGTCTCATAGTTTGCCAATGCAGACGACACCTCATGATAGTCCAGAGTCTGTCTACCATTTATGAAGGTTAATGTGAATGTCTCATACTCCTCCGCCGGGAGTGAGTTCAAGAGGATTACCGCCTTGTCTTCCTCATCTATCTTGACATCCACATTTACCAAGTCTGTAAGAAGCTTCGTGTAGCGGTTGATGTGTTCATTCACGGAGCACCCCTTCTTCATCTGAAACCCATACAGCTTGCCCTTCAGCTGCAATCGCGATTTCACACTCTGGTCAGATATTTCTTCTCAAGGGTCTCCCACAACTGCCTAGCAGATGTCTCGTGTAACACAAGATATTTGATGTCTTGTGTTAGACACGACCTAATCAAGCCACACGCAGACCTGTTCATCTTCTTCCACTCTTCTTCAGTGGTTTTTCCTCACCTCTTCTCCAGAAGTAGAGTATCCTCAAGGTTCGATGCATTTAGGGCATCCATAACCTCACACCTCCACATCCCAAAATTATTTGTGCCATTAAACTTCACCATGTCTATCCTCGGATGAGAATCCATGGTCCTAACCGATGTACTTTCTTCTGCCATTTATTTAACTGAAACTCTATGTATGCGGAAACTAAACTGGAGATAGATACACAACTTCGATAAAAATCAGATTTTTACCTTCTTCACGAAATCCTAGAACGAGTTTCTGACCGGATCTACTCCACCAATGATTCCCTGAGCACTCCTTGCTTTGTTCTGAGATTGACATACGATCTCCACCGAACAAGACTACTGCTGATCTGAGATCGACACACGATCTCCACCGAATCAGCTCCTGATGCCCTCCGAATCGGCAGAAAATCCCACGCGAAACCTGGGAAGCTCTGATACCACTTGTTGCACGCCGACAACAACCACGCAGAGGAACCTTAAATCTCCAACGCACAAAGAACAGTACTACCACAAACAAACAATCCCAGAGAAAGAACAAGAAACAAAGATTTAACGAGGTTCGGCCTTGTTGCCTACGTCCTCGGGGTAAGAAAGGGGAGGGTTTTATTGATTTCAGCAAATCAATACACTTACAGCAATGGGGATCAGGAGAGTTCTGCCTCTGCTCTACTCTCCTCCACAATTGCACACACAAACCCTCTCTTTCAGATACTAAAACCCTAGAAATTCAAACAGCCCTTAAATAGGGCTTAAAATAACCCTTCCAGAAACAGGCAGACTCGATTGTCGGTCGACCGGCCGGTCGACCGACCCTATGCACCGGTTGATCGTGCCCAACCGAGAGTTGGGGCACTTCAGTCGGTCGACCGCCCGGTCGATCGATCTCCTCCTGTGGTCGACCGGCCCGGTCGACCGCTATCTGTGCATGTCTGCGTGCACGTCGGTCGACCGGACCGGTCGACCAAGCCACTACTTCTGCCGACAGTCGACCGGGCCGGTCGATCGTGCGCCTGTGCTGCTGCTAATTTCTGGTTCTCTTCTTCTTCGTCACCTCTTCGACGACTTCCTCCCCCTACATCAACTGCCTCTGTCCCTACTGCTGCTAGTCATACCTTTACCTCTGCTGGCACGGGATCTCACGAGGAGGAAATCTGGTCAAGGAGAGTCCCCGAAGAAGATTCACGGAAGGTGGTTGAGCAACCCATCTCATTAAAAAATTTATATTAAAAAAGAAAATACTTAGAAGCTTCTTGTGAAAAGGAACTGAAAAGCGCAGGCCCTGCAGGATGACTCCTGAAGCTGGCCGATGGGAGCCCATGCTCATTGCCCACAAACGCGATATTTCACCTTTTTTCATGCACTGTACTGTTGCAGCTCAGTTAACTGTGAATATCACGAGAAGCCAACCAAAGCCCCGATTGGGTTCGGGTTAGCTCCTATGCACGTTGAACCATGTGATGGTCCAGCGTATTGTGAGCTATTGGATCAAGTGGGTATTTAAAATTCAGAAAAGATTAAATTTTCCATTTGCTTTCTATTTACGAATGAATTGCTAAATCCAGCAAGAAGGGGGAACAAATTGTGTGTGTGTGTGTTGGGGGGGGGGGGGGGGGGTGGTGGTGGTGGTTTGTGTTTTAATAAAAAAAAAAAACAAACAGCAAAACTTCCTCTTGCGGCTCTTCGTCTCGTCATCATTTTAGAATCATCCTTGAAATATAACTTCAGATTGTATACGCATCATGACGAGTTTCTAAGAGTATCAAAAACTTAGTATCCTAATCCTCTTATGGAGCTTCTTCTAATCATAATTTAGATTGTGAAAATTATTAAGAGATTCAGCTTAAATTTGCATGGCCAATGATAAGTTCTTTTTAGAAGCTTTCTCACCACACTAGAAATCAATAAAGAGGAGACTTATTCATTCAAGGTTATCAAATTTCTTTCAAAGTTATTAAATTATTAAGAATAATCAAAAAATCGAAAAAAATATTTTGCTGACAGATACCCACCAATGATTCTCGTGTGCGTGCACGCGTGCACACACACGAGATAAACTTGTGTCCTTCTAAAAGGATTTGAGCCCGGATCCTTCCCACTCAAATTCAACTCTCCGACAATCGAATACAAGATCCACTCAGTTGAAGTTGATCTATATTATTTCAAGTAACTATAAACCAAAAGTCAAATGTTTTAAATATTTTTTGCCCATCCAACAAGTAGGGAAAAACGGACGGCCTAAATGGTGAGTTTGTTAGTTTAACGGGATAGAACATTTGTTGAAATCACCTAGAGGGGGGGGGGGGGTGAATAGGTGATATGGCTAATCTAGAAACTAAATGCGCTAAATGCAGAAGCTTAAACTATTTTGCAACACACTTAGTACAACACACAAGTGTAGCCGAATTCCCCGTGAAGGGCTCTGGACTAACTCCTCTTGATTCCCCTAGATATGGTTTGAGGTGCTATATGAAGCTCTTGTGGTTAAGTACAAGTGAGGCACACACAAGCAACCAAGCATATAAGATATAGGCAATATGAAAGATGCAAGGCAACACAAGCAATATGAATGATATGAATGAAGAATGATGCTTTGCACAAATAAGAGAGAGTTAGAGAGACAATGGATCAAACGCAAACACAATGATATGTTCCGAGGTTCGAGCCCCTAGCTCACGTCCCCGCCTTCACCGAGAAGGATTTCTAATCTACTATACTCCCACCGAGGGAACCTCCACCGATGAGGATTTGTTACAACACTAGGAGTACCGAACTCCTCTCTCAAACACCGCCTCAACAACCGAGGGGTAGGCCCGTAGCCAAACAACCACAAACACCTCTACCGAAGAGGGTTACAAACCAAACTCCACCTCTCACTAGAGAGAGCAAACCACAAGCCTCAACCTCTACCAAAGAGGGAGCAAACCAACAACCCAATCAACCTCACCGAGAGGGATACAACAAACAAATGAGGGTTTACAACTAGTGGTATGTTTCAACCACAAACAACTCCTCTCTCTTCTTTTCCACAAAACAAAGATCCTAATATAATAGGATAGTATGATAGCTCAAGTGTGGAAAAACAAGCGTTTTGATCAAAGAAAATCTCTTGGGAAAATACCAAATTGATATAGAAATGAAGAACAAGAAACCAATTCCCAAAAACCTATTTTCTTCGAAAATAACAAAACACTTAAAAACAAACAAGATTGATCTTTTTGCTCTTTAAACACTTTTTAAAAACTTGTTTAAAACACTTAAGAAAGTCTGAAATTTTTGCTCTTAAAATCTTAGTTAAAACCATGAAGAAATGGGGTATTTATAGCCCCAACAGAAAACTAGCCGTTAGGCTGGCTCTGGCAGCCTGACAGGCTTGCGGTCGACCGCCCGGTCGACCGCCAACGGTCAAAAATATGACCGTTGGGCAAACCCGATCACCGCCCGGTCGACCGCCCAGATACAGAGAGCAGACTTCTCTCTCCGGTCGACCGCCCAGATACAGAGAGCAAAGCTCTCTGGTCCGGTCGGCCGGCCGGCCGACCGTCCCTGTGTCTGCCAGACGTGCACAAGGCTGTGCACGTCGGTCAACTGCAACGGTCGACCGGCCCATGGTTCGGTCGACCGTGCGGTCGACCGACCTGGCCTGACAGTCAGGTCTGGGTCAGAACCTGGGAGAAAAACACATAGAAATATTTTGAAAATTCTTTTTTCTCTTCTAAAAATACACAAAAATAGTTTTATCATTTTGCATTTATATATAAACATGTGATAAAGATTTCAACTCAAATATCAAGCATATGAAACCATTTTTGTATTTTAACATATTACCAAAAATCAAAACTTGTATTTTATAAAACTTGAATTTTTCAATAGGAAATCTGATTTTTCCTAAAACACATGAATAGACATATCAAAATAAGTTTGTTTAAGATATGAAGCATGTATGTATATTGAGCACATCTAATATACATAAAAACCATTTAAACTTGTTTTGATCTACTATTCATGAAAACCAATCCAAAACATAAAACCTATGTGTGTTGTGCACTTGAGCATATCAACTATACTTAACTTTACAAATGGATCTAAACACACTAAACTCTATGGATACCTAAGTCTTCTTGACGATTTTCATCTTCAAGTCGACTTGGTCAAAACACCCATCCACCGAGCTTGACTCCAACGAGTGCTAAACAAGATCTTGATGCTCGGGCTCGGGAATCACCAAGTGAAGGCTTCCAAACTCCTCTTTTGAAGCAATCACCAACTAATATCTTGTTACATGATCTGAAATTAAAATCACAAGATTATTAGTAAACATAACTACATGAGTTAATCATCATCAAAACTAGAGAGGAAGGCCTCCGGGCCAACAATCTCCCCCTTTTTGATGATGACAAAACTCATGGAGTTATATATGCATGGATTAAAGTTAAGCTTCAAAGAAGCTCCCCCTTAACTCATGCATAAACAAATAAACATAAATATGCAATGAATACCAATGAAATTATAAAACATGAAACATGCATAGATATGCATAAACAATAAACGGTTCTAGATACCATTGAAATTTTCCAATGAAATTTTCAAAAACAAATAAATATGTTCTAGATACTAATTAAACTTAATATATGCAAAACCATAAATATGCATATAAAACTCAAACTCAAAATCTTTCTCCCCCTTTTTATCAATCATCAATAAAGGGGTAAAGAACTAAAATAATAAATTTTTCTCTCCCCATTTTGTTCGAAACAAAGAATCAACAAAAGGGTAAAAACCAAAACAATAAAACAATAATGTTCTCCCCCTTTTTGTCTAAAACAAAAACAAAGTCAATAAGGGGTGACTTTAAACATGAAGTGCCTCTTGATATCAATTAAAAAATATGAAAACAACATCTTGATACAAATGAAATAATTATTCGTTTTAAACATATGATATCAATTGAAATTATTATTTTCTATCATAAAGTAAGGGAGTGGAAATACAAATACCAATTGAATATGAAAATCGAATTTTCTCCCCCTTTATGAAATACAAACTAAACACATGCATAGGCTCGAAATAAGATACCAATTGAAATCTAAATCAATTGAAACAAAGTTGAAGCTCAAGCCTTAGCATAAATAAAATATATATGTATGAAAGTGTTAATACCAATCGAAATTGATACTATTAGAATTGAAGGCATACATACATAAACACATATGAGTATACAAGAAGATCAAATTGATACCAATTAAAAGAATTCAATGATACCAATTGAAACAACAATAATAGCAAAGTATACATCATATAACTATCCACCCAATCATGTTCAAGTTCAAAAAGATTTTCATTATAAAGCATACATGAGAATGATCGCCCATCCATCCCCCGTGGATGGTAGGGGTTTTCAAAAATAGGTTGAAAAATAAAGTATGTTTGAAAACATCTACCATATGAAGAATACGAACTAGTTAAATGGAAAAACTTGTTAACTAGTACGAATCCTTCAAGCAAGGAATAAAAACAAATTATTTTTCATGAAACATAAAATCCACATGATAATCAACACTCTAATCCAATTAAGCATAAATCTGACTCATGAAAACAACACATGAGTAAACATAAAAAGTGAGTGTACAAATAAGGTGTGAATATCATAATCATGAAAGATAGACATTAAGCTCAATATTCCTTGAAAAAAGAAAACATGAAAATCATCTAAACTATTTAATCTTCAATGCATATGTATGTCTTATACAAACTAAAGTATACATACATATCCAAACACAACGAGTCCACATAGATATATGCATGAAGGCACGTGGCTCAAAAAGGATATACATGTATATCTAATAGTTTGGACAAGATAGACATATACATGAAGTTTAAACATGAAATCATAAAAACATGAATAACTAAATTTTTATTAAAACAAATTTCATTTCAAGGTATATGTATGATTTGTCAACACAAGAAGTATACATACATATCCCCAAACAAAAATTGAGTCCATAAATAAGGATTTGCATGAAAAGCAAATGACTCAAGGGGTATCCATGTATATCTTAAAGTTTGACAAAATAAACATATACATGAAATGAAAACTCATAAAACAAAACCAAAAATAGGATTACAAGTTTACAATGCATGAATCATCAAAACTAGACTATACTAGCACATCTAATGGGAACAAATAAGCATTCAAGTACAAACATATATAGATTTATTTGTGGCCCACTATATGCACAAATATATACCTAATCTTAATGAAAACTAACATTTAAACATATATTCAATATATGAAGCATCAAAACAAGATAAGAATAAACATGAAAATCATAAACATGATTATTATGAAAATCATAAACATGATTATTATGAAAATCCACATGTTATTAAACCTATGATAAACATGATAGCTAAACAAATGGTGAGAACACAAAATAATAGTCCATATTAAACATGGGTGTCTCAAATACTATACATGTATGTCAATGGTCTAATAACATGGTA